>VYZV01003859.1:77109-146329 GCA_013401275.1 Pandion haliaetus | reverse complement strand
GGCTGAAACAGTCTGATATTCCCTGTGGATCCAGCACAGAGGTGGACCTGTAACACGCACTCACCTGTGCGTTACGTCAGTAAGTCTAGTATGTGCTGTTCCAGTTGTAGCTCTTGTAAATTAAACAGAGAAATAAGCTGCTTTTTCGCTTCATGCCACTGCTGAAATATGATCCAAGGCTCAGGTAGATTCCAGCTGTGATCTTGCTTCTTGGTTATGAACATACATTTATGTTCTCAAGACATTATAGCTCCTTCTACACAGGCAAAAATTGTAAAAACAAAATGAACAACGTTCTCTGTGTACAGTAGAGTTATTTAAAGTGCCTGAGGGTTTGAACATAAGCAGACACTGTGTTCGCATACAATATAAGCAAGACTTCTGGGTTTTGGCATTTAAAATGACAATTAAAAATACAGCAGGCATGTTTCAGCAACTTTATAGGATGCCATAAACATCCAGAAAAGGATTACAGACAAAAACAAAGATTCACAGTAAGGATTGTTTTCTTCTTTTTGTGTCCTACCTCAGTTTTTAGTGTGATGTGTTGTGATACACCACAAAACTAATGAAACAAAAGTAAAGGGCAGAAGGTGTCTTGCTCATTGCAAGCTATTGTATGACAGAAAATGCTTCTTTGGGAAAGTAAAAGTTTACAGTCTGTATAGCTCTGTTCACGTAATTGTTTTAGCTTCCTGCTCAAGATTTTTCTAGAAAATCTTGAGGAGAAAAAGCCCCGAACGGGTCTGGAAGGTGGAAAACACTTTCCTTCCTCAACACAGAAACAGACACAATAGACTCAAAATCTCTCCCTGGCACAATTTTGTGTACCATGACACTACCTGAATTTTCTTAGATATATTTACCACAGGAATGACGTTACTGCCTAGTCAGTCAGCTGTTCCCACTGTAGCCTCCTCACAGCATGCCGTGGATTATGAAATTGTATATTGTATCATGTACCTATAAGCAACATGGTGTTTACAAATATATAAGGCAGCTCCTGTTGTGAATGTGTTTTAGGCATTAAACTAAGGTGAGAAGAAGAACCTGAATCTCAAGTTAAGGGTTTAATTACAAGGCCTTTCTTCCTCAAAACTTTTTTTCCTGCCACTTGTAAACCTTTGACAATAAGCTTCTTTGGTTTTTTGTACCTGAATTTCTCATTAATCAACTCCTAAATCTCCAAAATGCTTTGAAATGTTGTTATGACATTGAGTGGAACTTCATCTGGGATGGTCAACTCTTTCCTAGCCTTAAGATGGGAGACAAATTACAGTTTGTTTTTAGATGATTGTTCTGAAATCCATCTCTTTTCTTTATGACACTTTAGCAATGTGTTTTGAAACCACATAGCCATCAACTGACCCAGCTAATGATGCTCAGCCAAAACACCCACACCCACCCCCCGGCCTCCCCAGCTTTCCTGGTTTCTCTAAGTCCCCTCCTCACCATAGGAGTCATGCATGGCTCCTATTTTTTTTTTTCCACCTCTCATTTTTTAATTCTGATAAAAATGTAGTCTTGTATAGTTTTGGGGGTATTCACAGGAAATTTACCTTCTTCCTCCATGCAGGGGCCAAGGAACAGTTAGCCTCTTCTTTCTTGTCACTGGACACCAGCATTGGGATTGTTTTTCAGGAGTCAGGGCTAAGTGAGGATTAGGTTCCTTCCACCCCTGAGTTAAGCAACACTCCACATTAGCGATCCAGTGTCTCAATCAGAGCAGGAAGAAGTAAGGAAACTGTTTGCTTTATCCTCCTTAGTGCACAAACCAACCCACAGGGACTGGGAACTAGACATCTGCCAGAAAAGAGGGAGACAGAAGTTATCTGGGGGTTACATTTGTTTCCTGTGGCTATGGATTTGCTTTTGTTTAGTCTTCCTCTCCCCTCCCCCTTACCACAATTCAAGACTATGTAGGAGCTCTTTTCTCCCCTTTACCTGTGTTTATTTCCTTTAATTAGGCGATAATTTTGCAATCTGAGGGATTCAGAGGCAATCCCATTCTCCCTTCCTATCTTGCTAGTTGTAGCCTCTTATTCCTGACCCTGCCACACTTGCAATGCCATGCTGTGAAACAAAGTTCAAAGGTTCTTTTTGGTTGGTTGGTTTTTACCTTGCATTCCTTCCCTTTCCCTTGCATTCCTGCTCAGTGTAGCCCCAGCAGCTCTTTTCCCCCATGTGGAACATCAGGCACATCCCCCAGGTCTCTTACTGAAATCTTTACCTCCCTGAAACACGACCTTGGGCTGGATCTCACCCCTTATGCAGGTGCTCAGCACAGAACAAAGTTCAAGTCCGTTTAAGAGTTATTTCAAGGGCTTAAGGGGCCATGAGATAGGGTGCAATTTTAACATTCATCCTCTGTGCAGGATAAATTTGATGTTAATTGTAGTGAAACTGCTGTGGTGGATAGTCTTTCTAGCTTGTGTGCTTATTCCTTTGCAATAGCAGCTATGTGACTTCTTCATTTATACAATCAACCTGAAACTGGCTTAATGAAATAAGGTTTGTAATTGCTGCTATCACAAAAATCGTAACAGGAAAAGCAGTTGCAGTATGTCTCCAGAATGCTGTCTCCAACTCCTATATACCCTGCTGAACATTGCAGATAGTTTCTCCAGTCATGGAGAAGTGGAGCTCCTGTGAACACAACAGATTTGAATATTCTCTTTCACCTGTCCAGCAACACAGAATTGTTCCTTGCCTTTCATTTGCTTGTGCTTTGCCCAGGCTAGTCATGACGAACAAAACTTCAGCTGTTTGGGCAAGTGTATCACAAGCCACTGCACCTCAGTCTTAAGAAATTTATCTTGCTGTTCAAAACAATTCCTCACACTCCCTGACATTTACTCCTATGGGTATTTGTAGGCTGTTATGTCTGCCCTTACTTGTTGTTTAACCTAGCAATAAGCATTTAGCTCTGTCCTCGTAAATCATTTCCCCTCAGCTCTTTAGCTGCCTGTGCTCCTAAATATGAAAAGCCCAGGCTAAGCCTACCCTTTCAGTGACTACTCCCCACAGGATTTCATTGGTGGCACAAAATCATTGCTCAAGCCATGATTTCACTCCTGGCTTATTGCATGATCCTTTGCTGATTATACTGACCTAAGGATCTATATCAGCATTTCTCTGGGTTTCTTTCCTGTGTTCTCCCACATTCTCTTAAGACTTGTTCCACCTCTTCCCCCCAGCTTCAAAACCACTAATTCAGGCTCCCTGCCCCTTCTCCCCAGAAGCACATCTTCTGGGAGTAGCGGAGGCTGCAGGGAGTGTCCCTGCTGCCTCTGTTACCACTTACTTTGTCCCTCACTCTTTGCTGAAGGAATTCTCTGCAGCCAGAAGCTGGTTCCCAGGGGCAGCTGGAAGGTGGGCTTCCACAGCACATCTCCCAGGATTGGTGTCTGGTGGGTGCAGCTCCCTGGAGCAGGGTAAGGAAAAGTAACTGGCTGGATTTCAACCTCCTCTGCCCAGATCCATGGCAGGAGCTGATGGGCAGGTTGCTGGGTCAGGGAGCTTACCAGCTGGCTGGGAGAGCATGGGAAATTCTTGCAATTTTGCCCCTCCTGTGGGCAGCTGTCTGCATTTTCAGAGCGGCTTGTCTGGACTTAATGCATACAAATTTCAGGAGCTCTGTGGTGAGGCCAGAATGTGCTGTTGATTAAGGCATCTTTGAAGGTATCCAGATCTTAAAAGAAATTAATTGCCACAAAATATCTCCAGGAAGAACTCAGGAGAACCCTGAAAAAGTTGCATTTATCCAGTTTATGAGGACACTTAAAGTGACTACAGCAAGGATTGAACATAATTAAGAGTCATGTAAGGCACAGGAATTACTTCAGGGTGCATATCAGGCTTTGGATTTTAGTGAGAAGAAAGAAACTTCTTGTGGGCAGTTTTGCCCATTGCTGCCTATTGCAAACTTCCTTTTACTTTTTTGTTAAATTTTTGTTAGTGTTTACAACCACAGATACAAGAAGAACCAGAGAGCTCTCTAATCTGGCATAGGATTATCTTCCCATCAGCATAGGGTATCCTACCATCACGTGCAAAGTAGAGTGTTGTTCTCTTTTTAGCAGGTAAAAATTTGCAAATTGCAAAATGATCATGAAAGCAAGAGACAGGATGTGATGGAAGACATTTATTTTCCTAAAAACTAAAAGAATTTAGACAAGCCTCAAGTCTATGCTGCATTTCTTTCCCACTTGCACATCCATTTTAATTTCTCCACTCTCATCTCATTTGTTACTGTGTTAAACGTGGCTGATTACTGCAAGTGCGTTTTCTTTCAGGACTCTCTTGTCTCCGGGTTGGAAGAATCGTCCATTTGCCCTGCAGCAGAAGAAGAGTTCGGTTCTAAATTTGGGATGACTTGTTCAAAAGCTACTTTCATTTCACCTCTGAGCTACAGTCTGCCCTTTAAAATGCTGAACATTTATTTTGACTTTTCTGAAGACTGAATGTCTTCTGACATGAGGAAGAGGGTCATATATGAGCATTAATTAAATTAAATTGTATCTGGGAAGTTTAGTCTTGTTTAATGGCTTTGTTCAGTTATTCTACCTGTTCATTATCTTTACATAAACATTAAAATCATACAGCCATTACATTTTCTCTTCTAAAATAAAGGAGATTCTTATAAGAAATTTAACTCTCTGCATGTTTTCTTTGTTTCCATATGAGTGTACACATGCACTTTTTTATTTTGTTGAATAACTCCTTTAGCCATATTTTTTCTCCTCTGTTTACATCTCTTCAGACCCAAGGCAAGCACAGAAGAAGAATTCCATGTGTAACCAAAAAAAGAAAAATCTGGTTCCTCCCTCAGATCTTCAAAATCATGGAAATGTTGCATGTCTATTTAAGCTGTTGTAGAAAAAACCACTGGTGTTCAGCAAATTGTATTAGGGTTTTCAAAAGCATGGCACCATTTTCTGAAATTTGATTTTCTAGGTTCCAAAATGAGAAAGAAGAGATGCAATAATCAACTTGGAAGTGAGGGTCTTTCATTTCTGCCTGGTTAGTCGTTTAGTAAAAGTTTAGCTATGTTAACACTTATTCACCAGGAAAGGTTAGTCATTGCCATGCTTTCTTATACTCTGTTAATAGCTTTCATGTTCTTTTTCTGGGCCTTTCACACCAGGTCCATGAAGTCTGACCTCTCTTACTGGCTTCTCATATTCCTTCATTATATATCAATCATGCTAGAATGATGACCTCTATAGAAGCACATGCATAAAGTATTGAGGCAGCCCTGGCACTTGCTGCACATTCATCAGACTAAATCAGAAACAAAGCTGACATCCCTTCTGAAAATGAGGTTGAACATTTAGAGTGAACCAGAGGAGATCTCCTTGGAAATGTCCGTATTAACACAGTCCTCTCCTTTAAAAAGCATGAAGGCTGAAGCAGTCTGTCTGATAGAACCAGGTTCTGCACTAGTGTTGAGCAAACAAATATGCAAACACTGCAGTTTAAGAATAGACTAGGATCTGCAAAAATATGCTGTAATCCCTCTGACCTCCTCATGAGATGTAAGCATATTACAGGGAGAAATGTGGGACCAAGCTAATAACCTTTGTGTTGGCTGTGTGAAACAGTTCCAGCTTTCTCTGCTTCGAAAACATGGGAATCCTTGGTTTAAGGTTGATCCCATGAATTGCTAAATGGCCTCATGCCCACTGACTCAGGGCAGCATATATAAATTAGGTAAGCAAAAGCTAATTACCTCCCGTAAAACATCTCACCTCTTGAATCTGGACGGGCCATTTTGTCCCGTGACTAATTGCATGTATCTTCACTTGTATTTGATCCAGCCTCCACAGAAGGTAGTAAGAGTTAATTTTCTGAATTTCCTGGGAAAGGAATTGGACCTTGACTTTAGCAAGTTAGTTTCGCTGAGCAGACTGGTGTACAAGGTGTTGCTTAATGGCACAGTCAGAGCAGGAATTCTGCAAGAGCCACAGGTTGATGGCAATTGTCTCGGTCCCACTCAGAAGAAGACATCTGGCAGACAGCAGAGTGGGCCAATCCATCCTGTCTAACAAGCAGAAGTACAAATTTCTGTGGCTTGCTCTGCAAACACCTTCCCCTCAGAGACAGTGCATTTAGAGCACCAAGAATTGAGGGAAGTGTAAGAGGGTTTCTGTCTACTTCCCAGACCATTTCTAAGCAAAAAGAAGCAATTCTGAGTTCAGCTGACTTGAACATTAAATAGAACACATTTTGAAAGCCATGACATTTTTTGAGTGAGGATGCATTTAGAAAACTTCCATTTTTTTTAGACCACGTTTATACTGTGAGCTGTGGACACTGAATTATTTCTACTTCATACCTGTAGCTGTAAGAGGAACCATGTAACTCTGAATGTCAAATGTAGCTTTAATCTGCTTTGGAGCTTGTTTTGTTTTGTTTTTCTCTGTTTCATTTCCCTTTGCGGTGTTAAGCTCTGACCCTGAAAGGTGAGGAAGTGAAGGAAATGGAAGAGTGAAATTTGGGGAGTCTGACGCTAAAAAGCCAAGGGAAGCACGAGGCAGTCTGTCTGGTTGTGAGATTGAAATGTAAGTGGACTCCTCAAATTAATTACTTTGGAACCCACTTACTTATGTATGTGGACTCCCTTAAGCATAGGTCTTACATTATGTCACTGAGATGGCATTTGGGCTTGATTTATGTTGGCACAGAACTAGCTATAAACCACACATGTGTGCCCATAGTAGCCCCTTTTCAAACAGAGCATGTTTATAGAAACAGGAAACATGGCTGCAGCAGGAGCACACCGAGCCTCTGCTGTGTCAACAGCGTCACAAATACAGGTATCCAGGATCTGCACGCTGCGTTCATTTTCCATGTATTTCAACTCAGTCAGTAACCTGGAACACCATTACCAGAGATTAGTGGTTGGTTGATGGAGCAAAAATGACTTATTAGGTGAAATTTACTCCGCTAAAGAGGTGTATCTGAACAAGAGCCACAATCCACATTTTAATCTTTTTCTTCCATACTGTATCTAATCTGTGGCTGATATTTCATGCTGATAATCTCTCTCTTTTTTCCCCCCCTTGGAGAATGAGGACACACTATATTAATTATATCTGATTCTGTAGTCACATAATTTATCTTTAAAAAGATATGTGCTTTCCTGCCTGAATAAACTTGAAGCCTTCAGGTCCTGTTCAGGGAAGTGTAAACTATAAACACCATTCAAGACTTCTTTTAGGAGATAGAAAGGAAGACATAAATGAAGATACAAAAGAGCAGAGCATTTTTGGTGACTGAGAAAACTGTATTCTTTGGTTCCTCAGATGCATTTATTTGCATATTCAGTCTTCAACCTGTTTGAGTTGTGAGCTGCTATATAAATAGGTACAGATAACCTGTTCCATGATCCACTTGGATCTGCTGTGCCTGTAGTGAAATAAGAGGGTTTTTGTGCTTCAAGAATGAAGCACCCTTGAACATATTCTGTGACATTGATGAAACCCTTCCCAGAAGGGCAGAGATGAAGGTGAAGGGAGCCATGAGGGCCCTATCTCCTCCATCTGGGTTGACCTAAAGGCAGACTAAATGAGCTGCACACTGTAGGAGTTCCCTTTCGCAACATCCCTTTCTTCAGACTTTAAAGAAGTCTGTAACAGAGGCAGTGTTGTTGTGTACACAAAACAGTCTCTTAAGTTTCTAAGGAGAACAGATGATGCAGGAGGAATCCTTTTTTTCATGTGGTGTATACCTCCCTCTTTCTCTCCTTCAGTTGGGAGAATCCTTATGTTGGTATTTAAACAATCCAGGAGACTGAGAGGAAATGCTTGTGAATCCTAAAGCCCAACTTCTAAATAAATGCTGTTTGTCAATGAAGATTAGCTTGAGATAGGAACTAGTACCAAGTCTTTTAAATGGATATACTCTACTTCTTGCCCCTTTAGAGCTCACAGAAGGTTTAAGCATTGCTCATAGGAGCATGCCCTTAGCACAGTAAGCTATAGCATTAACCAAGTAACTCAGAGAGTTTGGCCTGTTCTCAAATCTTACTAGAAAACAGCAGTAACTGTGTGTTGCAGTTCTTGGTGGATATATGTGATCTCAGAGACAATTTGAGTAGGCTATAGGAGTAGGACTAGTGTATTACTCACTGAAGACTTACACTCCCTTTGGAGATGGTATGGGAATGTATTTCCATCAGGGAAATACAGTTCCCACATCAAGTGTTTTGGGGCTTGCTTATTTACTGATTGCAAGTCAGATAAATTTGCCAAAACATTTGTAACCTACAGCCTGAAAACCAGAGCCAAACAACTTGCATTTGGTGTTTTATTGCATGAAATATTTCAAGTCTGATTGCTGAATGTAGCTCTCGATGTCCTGGCATAGTCATTGTTAGAGGATCACAGGCACTAGAGACAGTAGCTGTGATGCTCTGTTGGATTTGGGCTAGGATGTCTTTTTACCCCTTTTGTTGGAAAACTGCTTGCAGGTAAATGCTTAGCTTGAATTATCCTCCTTTGCTGTTTAATTTAGGGGCATACAGTTGTGTTTGGGACAATATTAGAACAGTGTAACTGGGACACTTATCAGAAGGATTGGGAAACAGATACTGTAGTGCTGAGTGGGTGTCATGGGGGAGGATTTTTTTAACTTCCCTGGATTAGTGCCCAGCACAGGAGTATATGGTAGGAAAAATCATGTTGGCAGAGAATTGCATGTGGGGTCTCTGTGGATGTGAGCTGAGGACGCCCCACAGAAGCCTGTAATCCCATCTCTGCTTTCAAGAATAGCAGCACAGCCTTCAGGAGCAATCTGATATCAAAAAGGGCTGTGGTAGTCTGCCGTGTCAGAGCAATGTCCACGCAGTGCTGTGGCCTTCAGATACAAAAAGGTCTGTTTATTAGAAATTAAAACATTTCTTTCCAACAGGTAAGAAACACAACGCTTCCAAAGTTCTGCAGTGTGTTCCAGCTGTTTTGAGAGAAATGTTACCCTTCGAATTCATTAAGCCAGCACATATATCTGTTGCTGCTTTCTGTTCCTGTCTCACAGAGATCCACTGCTTCTGAAGGATTTACTATATATCAGTGCAATTTATTGGGATGAGTAAGCGTTGCTGGCTCTATCATTGTTTGTGATGTTTGTGAGGACTCTGAAAGTTAGGAGGTCTCTGAAGGTGCATGTTAGAAGGTTGCTGGAAACCCGAAGACTTATTTTTGTGCCTTAACTTTCATCTGAAATGGAAACCATGGTGCCTAGTGTCCATGTGTATTTGTGTAGTGGGAGTGTGGTTTTAACACCAAGCTTTATTATAACGCCTAACAAATTCTCAGATTTTATAATTTTTATGCATACCAACTTTTTTTTTCCCTTTGTGTGTACTTGAAATTCATTTATATGATAAATGTAGAGCAATCAGAACAGGATATGAAACAGGAACCGCTGGAGTGAGTGTGAGTAGGACACAGATGTAGTAGCCTTCAAAAGCACACACTGCTTGCTGAATTTGTCAGTACAGCAACTGAATTCCATTCCAGAATGGCCTGGAATACCAGCCCAAGCAGATATGTTGCAATAGGCAGAGGAAGGGATCAGTCTTAGTGTCCCTTGATGGCTTCTCCTGAAGATTTGAGGTTATGCCAGCTGCTGCTCCGACAGCCAGCTTTTGTCTGTTGTTCCAGCCTGGATCTGGAATGAAGCATTTCTTCCCAGCTGTGACGTGTTCACGTTTTGGTATCTGTGAAGCAGAGACTTGATGCGAACCTGGACAGGGGAGGAGCAGTTTCTTATAACTGGACCTTGCCTCTATTTGCATAGGAATTAGCCAGAGGAAGAAAAATGTTTATGCTCTTTTTGTACATGAAGTGTAGAAACTAAAGAGATTCACACTGAGATTTGCCATCTGTGTTGGTCACAGAGGTTTGCAGGCCACACTGTAAGTTCACCCCAGAGCATCTTACACTGTGATTCAGCTCCAGCCTCGGGTTGTGTGTAACCTCCTCCCTTTCCCCCTGCCCCCCAGCTCCATCTTCCTTATCTCCGATACCCCACATCTGACCCCTCTGCTCCTGGTTTCAGAGTGTCTCTTCCAGAAGCTGGACGAATTGACAGATCTGTCAGGAGGTGCAGGAAGGGAACCAGGGGTTATCTGAGCGTGCAGGTTATCTAAGGGGTTGTTCTCAAGAAACAGTATCTGTAAGCAGTACAAGTTATCCCAAGCCAGAGACAAGTAGAGGCTGGGCTGGTGAGTTCAGCAGAGCCAGCTGTCTTGTGTATACGGGTGAAAGATGAGAAGTCTGAAAATAGTGGTAGAGTCGCCCTGAAGCCAGAAAGAGGTGCCTGTGATTGAGAAACAGGGAAAGAAAGTTATTTTTTTGGTATGTGTTTGGGGACTTTGAATTAGCTTCCTTGGTAAGGCAGGGCTTCCTGGAATTCTTCAACTGGTTTTATACCCAGAAGGGAATTATTTGGCAGTGGATTCAATATACACGTGGGATTTGACTTTGCAGTGAGACTGCCCTGTAACATTCCCCCTCCAAAATATAATCAGCAAAGTTTTCCTCAGATACAAACTCTGTGGCTGCTTCCAAGTTGGACTCCAGCTTGCTCATTCCTCGTCTGGGTTTGTCAAAACTTCACAACATTTAGTCTTGCTTTTCCTTGCAGTGCTGAGTCACTCTCTGATTTGAGTGAGAATTAACATGTTTGTTACTGTAAATTTTGCTAGCCTCTGTCTGAAATCCAAGTGGAAAAACCTGCAATGTCAGTTTGCTCAAAAATTAGTTTTTAGAAGGTTTTTTATCCTCAATACTTTTACATGTAACACTTGCACATACTTTGTTTTCTCTGTCACTTGTGGTCTCTTTAATTACACCATGGGAATCTGAACTGTGGCAGGATCAGACACAGAAAAATCATGACCAAAGGAAAACAGAAGTTTTATTGGCTTTAAATAGATTTTTCAACGTAAGAGGTGACTGTTCCAAAAAGGCAACACGACATCCTTCTGTCTGCTAAGTTTTCTCTCAGTCCTGTTACAGACTGTAGGATTTTTATGTCAGCCTGAGCTCTTTTCTGGCTGTTTATAATGCACTGTTTGGGGTGTGTAGAGAACACAGGTCTGTAATAGCTCCTTAGAGACTTGAGGTTTTAACTCTGTGGTTCCTTATTTCTGTCCCTGTTCATCCTGGTCAGGCAGGAAGCATATAAAAGGTGTTTGGAACAGCTCTGTACCCATGGAATTTGGATAGCAGTGCAGATGCATAATGCACCTTTCCCTGAGTAAAAGATGCTCACATCAGGCAGGCGTAGGTCATATCCACTGAAATCCCAGAGGCACACGCAGCTACATGAGAGCTGACTCTACGGGATGTGCTGGAGAGCTCTGAACGTCAAATGTTAATCACAGTTGAGCTAACAAGCTGGGGAACTTCAGTGGTGGCAGAGCTGTAACTTCATGGCTGGAGCAGAAAGCAGGACACATTAGTGGATATAGTGACTGGTGGGGTACGTATACACTACAGAGTTTTTGCAGGGTACGAGGTCTTGTGCAAATATAACCAAGGCCATAATTTTAAGGATTCTACTCATGCATACAGAGGAAAATTTAGTTTTCAGAATTCTTTACTGGTGATGAAGCATAAGGCAGAAAGATCACTGTTGGGTTTTCTGATGTCAGTGTGAGCTGGCAGAGTTGGCAATAAGAAAAATTATCCTTCAATTATAGGCTAAACAAGTTTAAAAGAAGACACTGAGACATAGCTGGTATGGAGCCCCATATTGCTATTGTTGTATTTGCCTCAGAAAAAAGACATGCTTAAAAGTCCATAAGCTGTTCCCTCTCCTTCTCCCTCCTCTGTTGAAAAATTAGTCTTTGTCACATGTAAGAGCTGTACAAGTAACAGGAACAAAACATGTAGGTGTTCTGAATAAAGTCATTAAACAACATGCTATTTGTTAAGCACATCAAGTTCTGGACAAATTCATACTGCAGCTTTTCTGTTTCATGTGCTCAGGTGATAAAGAATACTGCAGAACTTCCATCAGTAAAAACTTTATTTCTTGCCGTGAATCAAATTATGACTCAGGCTGAAAATGTCACTGAGAGGTGGCCTAGAGTGAGAATATATGACCATTGTTCCCAATCACCCTGTAATTAAAAGTTTTTTTTGTTGGTGTTACATGAGCTAAAATAATCTCTGCAGGACTAAGACAAGAATTAAACTCTGCTTTCATCACAAAAGACAGTAGTTGATAAGCCATGAATTGAAAACTGTTACATTCAGTGGTTCTTCATAAAAAGGGCACTATTAATGACATAGAAGCATTTCATGCTAAGAAGTGTACCCCCCCCAAATGTTAAAATGGAAGAGAAACACACTTTTAAAATTTTTTTCTTCTAGATAATCTTTCTAACTAACTTCTTTCTGAATCTTCTGTGATCTATGATATGTTAATTCTATGATATAATAATTATAAATGATAAATAAAGACTAAATATTAAATGTTATATATTCATATCTATAACATGGCACTAGTTTTGGCTGTGGTAGTTGCCATCAACACATATGTTCAGGAGGAAGCATCCAGCCCTTAGGCACTGGAAAGTTTGGGAATTTCTGGTCTTGAGGTTGAAGGCACCCACTAACATTGTACTTTATATGCACTCCCACTCAGGTTTGAGTCTACCTACCTTCTCTGTAGAGTTTTTAAAATGCCATTACTCTGAATGATTCATCGCCCACGTAAGGAGGTAGGAATTCAAATAAGATGAGCAAAGCACTCTCGGCTGGGAATAGGAGAAGATAGGGCTTCCGGTAATGGGAGAAATGGGGGAGGAAATGAAACCACTGATGGGGAGAATGGGGTTCTGTGGTATGGAAGGATATGGATGTAGTTAAGCAGGACCACAATGTGAGAGTAACAGACATTAGCAGTGGGGAAAAGGAAAATGGATGTTCATCAAGCCCTAGAAGAAAATGGAGGACAACACAGTGATGGGGGGAAAAAAAAAAAAAGCCTGGCTTTTTCCATGAGGATACCCAGCTTGCCTATTTGAGGTAACACTTGTCTTTCTGGTTCATTCCAAAACTGATGTCCCTGTCTGAAGAGTTGATGTACTGCTGGCCATATCCATGCAGGCCACAGCAATGATATTAGCACTGCCATCACCTCCGTGAGTTGCTGGACACCCTTTTAGTTCATTGCAGGAAGCAGGAACCGCCGGTGCACCTGGCCCACATCACCCCTCTGTGTGATCTTTGATTGCACTGACTGTAAAGCTGAGAAGCCCAAAGCAGGAGGTGGGAGAGATCTGTAACAGGAAAGGAAGGATCAGGGGAAAGTAGCTCTGCTTGCAGAGTTGGTTGAGGGTGTTTTCATTATAGAGCTACCTATTTTTAATGGCTACTTTGCCATATCTCTTTTTCTGTGAACTGAGCTGCTGCCTCCTATTGCTTGCCTTCACTACAGCTTGATTACAAGATGCTATTTTGACCCCATCGTGTTTTGGATTTGCTCCTGACCTGCTTATCATTCTAAGTGAGGGTTCCTAGAGAGGGAGCGCCGGGTGCTGGCCACCAGTGCAAATGCTATCATGACATGATCCAAGGCTCTAGGGATAAAATGACCTATCTTTTATTTTAGCATGTAAGCATTACCAGACTTGTCTATGTCAAGTATCCACAAATCTGAGACAGGCTTTTGCAAGGTGTTCCTAAGATGCTTTTTAAAAAATTCATTTACAGTGCTCCCTATTTGCCTTCTTGTTTGCAAGTCTTGAAAATGCAGATGGGTCGCACTTTAAGGCCTCTTCATGCAATCAAGTTTGAGAAAATTTTTTTAGGCGAAATTATATCCCAGGAGCTGGATCTTGTTCGACTTGCAGAATAAACCACAACATTTAATAGCACTGTACCGGATTGGAGAAGTCCAGAGAGGAAACATCACACATTTGTAAAATGCCTCACTTGCACTAGTTTCTATTTATTTATATATTTACATGTTTATTTACTGCAATGGTAGTGCAGAAGTACAAGCTGTTTTGTTTAGATAAAATCAAAACATGTCCATTCCTAAAAGTGTGAGAGTGAAATTAAATTTAAACAGATTTACCATCTTTTAAATACCACTGTTTTAGGAAGGACAAGGTTAAGTGGAAAATACCTGCTCTTCATTATGCAGTGAAACTGGAAGCCAGCCAAAATGTTGGGCAATCTAGTCTTCCGGTCTGAAGTGTGTCTCCTTCTGTCTCTGGAGCAGAGGGAGCACTGACCGAGCTATCCACACTGTTTGGATACCAAGCAACTTTCCACATCCCTGACTGCCCCTATTTCTTGATTCCTCTCCTTTCTGAGAAGGTTCAGAATGTTTCTTGAGTATATTCTCTGTGTTTTGAGATAACCTGTGAAAAGGAAACTCCGTAACATTTTATTTTCTGTTAGTTGTTGGGGAAGTCTTTTCTTTTTTCCCTTCTCAAATTCACATGACTCTTAGAAGTTGAGGAGCAGATAGGTAAGCACTAAAAACAAACGCAGAAGAGCGAGCCATCTGGTGTGTGGAGGAGGGCCGACTCCTACAGTTCTGATCTCAGCACTAACGTACAGCATCTGTGCAGGACTGGGGATGGCGGTAACAGGGATGTGCAGCACAATTAGCCACATGAATATCTGGCATCTAAACACCTTGGGGGATGAAGTGCCTGATGTCCAGGCAGCTTTCCATAGCAGCCTGAGGAGCAGAAACAGCCCCAGGGCAGTGGGAAGGGGTCTGGGGACACACATCTCTGTTCCTGACTGGAAAGCATCGTTCATGGGCAAGTGGGGCTCTGCACTCACACTGTGTTTTAAGTGTTGTTGTGCTTGTTCCCTGTAAAAAAGAGTCATAACAAAAAAATCAGAAGTGGTTGCTCAGCCCAAGTGAGTTTCAGCTTCCTTCCTCAACTAACCTGATGGGCACAGTGTTCCCTAACAGGCTGAGGGGAGACCAGAAATTCCTCATGGCCACTCTTGTGGGAGCTTCTTCAGGCTATGTCAATGCCAGGAAAAATGGGTTCCCGGTATTAGCTTTCTTGAAAGCTAGAAGTCTTGTAGACAAACCGGTCCCAGACCAGTGTTGTTCCGTGCTCTGCTTTGCTCTGCAGTGGCACTGCCAACCCTGAGATGAACTTGCTAACTCCTCACACATCCATCAGGCAAACCCAACTAAGCTTCCGAAAAATACTACTTCTTTTGCTGTCTGTTTTGGGGTTGTATTCAGCCCCCACTCTAGAGCTACTACTGAGAGAGGTGTTTTCTTGGTGGGAGTGAAACTGATGGTTTCTGAGGTTGGGATAAGATGAACTGTTACAGAGCCAGCAATAAAATTGTGAGTGCACATCAAGCTGTTAGGCAGTGACACCCTATCCTGTATAAAGTCTTCTACCTGCTGTTTTACCTCCCCTTCTAGTGAGACTAATGATATTACCTAAGGATACTCCTGAAGGCATAAGTAGTTCGTATTTACAGCAAGCTTCAAAGACATGAATGTCTACAGAATTGCAAAGTATTATTATCTGCCACTTTGGAAAGATGCTCCAGGTTTCTGTGAGATTTAAAGCAAGTAGAAAATTAGACTGTTTATTCTACAATTCACTGGAAAAATAAGTTTCTATAGAAACTACCACTTCAGAGGTATTTACATTTCTCTTCTCTGAAGCATCTTGAGAAAAAGCATTCCCATAAATAGCGAATAGAAGTTGTTAAATTTGGTATAATAATATAATATTTACAAAAACCTGTATATGTTCTAAGTATTATTATTGGCTTGCTGTATAAACCATGGATGCATTGAATATATTGTAAGAGACTCAAATGTCCCCATAGGAAAAATGAGATAGTGACGTGTAAAAGTAATGTGTAAAAATTCCTTTGTGCCCTCCCTGGTGATGAATCTGCACTGAAACAGAAGATTGAATCTAATATGTCTAGCAAAGCTGATTATTTAAAAGCTCATTTCTGAGAAAGGTTAAAAGAAAAATTCCGACATTGGTAGCTGTAGATGCCCGTATATGCAGGTACTTGCAGTTAGAATTTGGGTATTTGTTACTGGTACTTAGCTTTGCAGTTTCCTTCAGCTCTCCAGTTGTAATGCACCACATGAGAGAGTATTGCTCTATAGTTATCTGTTAGTGAAAACAGTATAAATAGAATAAAAAAAAAAAAAAGTATTTTCTGTATTTGCAATGGTGGTGAGAGAAGTAGATTTGGAAAGGCTGATGAGCAGTGGATTGTGTGCTGTATCCCTACTTCCATCCTGTGCCCATCTTTTTCAAGGAATAGATTAAGCATTGCAAGAGCTTTAGTGCTTCATTTCTTGTATATAGGCCCACCATGATAAATGAGATTACAACCCACAGAAAAAAACACCACCTGCCAGTGTCTGCAAGCTCAAGCTGAAGTTGATGATAGAGAATTTGGGTTATCACTGTTGCATACAGTGGAAACTCTCCCTAGGGGAGAAGATCTGGATCAGGTATCATGTCCTGATTCAGCACACTCTTGCTCATGCAGATCACAGTAATTAGAATATGAAAGAGGAGAATTTGGTACTGGATTAGGAGAAGGGACCACCCTACCCATGTACTGTCTCGAAGGGATCAGTCATCATAGGTACTTAGAGAAAGAAGGTAAGATACTGTGAATGTAGTTTTACTTCCTGGGATGCCCTCCCAGCGTCTGGCCGTCAGCCATTTTCAGGACTTCCTGGGCTGGAGGTTGCATCCAACCTGTTGCATTTAGTAACCGTTGGTAGAGCTCGGCCTCAGTGAGTATTATCTTACCCTAAAGATGTGTCAAAGGAATTACAGTCGAGCTGGAAATGGGAAGGTACTGAGTACTGAGCACATCCTGACTTCCTCAGGAAAGCAGGTGTGTTTCTTTGAAAACACATCTGAAAGATTCAGATGCCTAAGCATCATTGGTGTCTTCTGTGTCAGTTGAATGCTTTGAAAAATATTAACCCAAGCCTTTAATCAGTCCAGTAGCAGTGGAAGTCTGTGCTCCAGATGTAAATTAATCACTCCATTGATAAATAATTGCTGAAGTGGTTCTTGGTACCAAAGCATCTTATGATGGCTGCTGCAGGTGCAGAAGTAAAAAACGCCTAGGTACTAGTATAATCTTTTCAAGGTAGTAGTTTAAATCAATTAACTGACAAATGCAACCCCCAAATAACAGCCAATAAAAAAGGAGGGGCCAGGCTGCTGCTTCCTAAATCGGATTTGTTCTCTGACAAATGACTGAATTATAGGTCTTAAAAATAACAAATGCAGCATATTGGTGCTGTCTTGACCCATTTACTAGATCATGATGTCTCTCCCATGCCTTTGTTTTGTTGTTTTTCTTGCCCAAGACTTCTCAGAAGCCTTGAATGCAATATATAATAACACAGATCCTGTCCGGGTAGCAAATTGTACAGTCTTTTGTTTCAAGCACACAGCATGCACCCAGACTTGCTCATAAAATATCCATAGCAAAATCATGCGATGCCTGTCTCTCTTATACATTTTTAAGAGCTGTGCCCTAAATCCATTAAAAGACCGTGAGGCATGAATAGAAGAATAATCCTTCCTGCTATTTGGGTGAGAAAGGAGTTGCGATCAAGTAACTGGACATACAAAACGAACCACGTGAATTTGCTGACTACAGAACTTCTGCTATGAGAACACAGTACCTATTGAAGTTCAGTTCTTTTGTCTAAATTGATAAAAAGTATTTTGCATTATAAAATAGAGGAACTTCGTACAATAAAAATGGAGCTGGTATAAAGAGAGGTCAGAGAGATAGAACTGTACAAGAGTCAGAAGATGGTGAGGACTGTGTGTACCGATAGAAGGTGCTTTCTGATTTCAGGACAACTAAGTTGAGGGAAAGGTGTCTTTATGATAAAAGTAATTACTTTTGAACTATGAGGTGGTTGCTCTTACTCCAGAAGTGAACCTTGGAAATCCAGTTCTCTACACTGGAAAAAAAATGGACTTCATTGTTTTACCCTTAGGAGAGAAGCAGGGAACCTAATGACATCCCACATAACCTAGGTGCATGTTCAAAGGAGGAGGGAATTAGCCACTCAGAATGAAAGGGAATTGGGTGTCTACATCCCTAAGGCTCTTTATAAAATTGCATACTACACCTCTTGCTAGAAGTCCTCTCATCTCATCATTTCTTGGAACTGTAGTGTCTTTAATTTAGAAAATTTACACTCCACCTAAGTGTAGGTGCCAGATACTTCCTTTTCCTATTCAATGTCTTGCATCTTGGAAGCACTTGCAGGTGCCCTCAGAAGTACATTTCCCTCTTTAGCCATGTGCAGGATGATCCGTAGGATTTCAGACTTACAAATGGGGCTTGTAAGCAGATGGGTTTGCTCCCATGGGAGCTGGGAGGGGACTAGGAGGGGATGGAGACATTGCCCTTACTAGGAGCTGGGTACTGCATTCCTGCTGTTCTGTCACTGCCCAGGGATCCAGGGCCCCTAGCATTTTCCAGGGCCCATCCTCCTTAGGCAAAGTGTACCTCCGTCCTGAGATAAGTTACAGAAATAAATTGCATTGGTATTTATTGTCAAAGCTTACAGTCATAAGGCTAAATGTAGATTTCCATAATTCAGCGGGTGTATGCTCTGACTGAGTACAGTCCCCACTCAACCACTACCACAGGTGGAGTCCTTGGTGGGTCAGAAAGTCCCAAGAAAGTAGCACACTGTTACCTGTGCAGAGAGTTTGAGAGAAAAAGTGGCCTCCGCATTTAGGAACTAATGCCTGTAGAATCAACTCCCAAGTCCTTAGGTCTCTTGAATATGAGGTGATGCATACAAGTCCTCTGGTGCTTTTGCACACTTGAACCCCAAAGCCATGTGCTCTGTTAAAAGAAGAAAACAGAAAAGCTTCATAATGCATTCTCAAGAGCCTTGACTGTATGAACTGTGGGACTGCATGGCTTTCCCATTATGAATTAATCTTAGTTCAGAAATGGATCACATATCGACTTCACATGTTGTTGGTGTCACTCCTCTGAGCTTGGTGGAATTCCTTGAGCAAGCAGAATCTGTGTTTTTTGTTTAGAAGCAGGCTAGAAGACAAGAGAGCCTCCATGTACTCTAGGACTTTCACTCTGAAGAAAATCCCTTTGACAGAATCTTCAGTAACAAACTTATCACACAACTTTAAAAGCAAAGTTTACTGTAAATATTAATTCGGGATTTTTCTATCTTGGTCATCTGCTTTTTAAAATGACTTGTTACTAGAATTGCCTTTGCAGCTTTGTGATTCTCTTTTCTACTTTCAGTTTCCCTTCTGTACTGCCTTGGTTGTAAGTAGGCTGTGGTTTTCTGAAAACGTAGCTGTGATCTTTGCTGTGTTTTCTTATACAAGACCTGTGTTTAAAAAAAAGACAAAACCCAAATGACCAACCCCCCAAAAAACCCCTTGCCCAGATCTAATTCTTTCCCCCACGCATTTAGATTACTAAGACAAGTTTAACATACACAGTATAATTGCTTCACCAAGATACTGTGTTCACACCACACCATACTTGTGCATATTTTGAGATTTTTTTACTAACACTTTTATTGTTAAGGGGTCCCATTGTGTAAGGTGTGTGCATGCAGAGATCAGCTTGAACACGTGATATGTGGATACTTGACCATAACTGCAGGTGTTGAAGTCTTCACAATCATAGTCTGCCCCCTTTGTTTGTTTGTTTTACAAATAGCAACCTCAATCTTGCATTTACGTCCCTGGATCCCAAGTAATGTCATGAGGCTTCTGTACTGGATGGGAGCCCACCCTCCTGGTTTGAATGCTGGTGAGGAATTAAAATTAGCACAATACCGTGACCTTCTGCACTCTTCTCAGAAGACAGACATTATTATTTTAATACCTCATTCTCCATGTTTCTATTTTGATGTCTCCTCTGATTTTTATTTCATTTTCATGTGGTAAATTTGATTCTTTTCTCTTTCCATTTTAAAATAGCTCAGGTTGCTTCAGGCACAAATTTTCTTGGTTGGTAGGTGACCTCAGCTATTACCATCAGCTTGTACTAAAATCAGCAATACCTATTTTGCTTGCGTTTCATCTGGGCTACTAAATGCACTTAGAGAAGTTAGATTCCCAAATGAAGAGCATGGGATACTCTAATGGCCTTTTACTTCTGTGAGCTAACTTCTGTTTCCGTCCGGGTGTGCTGCAGTGCCTCAGAGCTCGCTGGAGCTGTGTGCGCATCTCTGGAGGCTCGAAGATCAACCTGCCTTTGGTGCTGCTGCTGCCATTCCAGGAGATGTGATCTCACTGATGTTCCCTGGACCACTCAGTCGTGGGAGGGCTGCAGAGTTCAACATTTTCCCTGGGGTTCGTTCGTTTGACCATGTTTAGCCACCTAAAAACCGTCTAGTCCAAGGTAGTTGTCTGGTCTCCCTCTGTGGAGAGGGGCACCTTTGGAGGGTGCTTCTCCCATCCCGCTTAGAAACCTTTCCTTGGGGTGATGTGAGTCGTCGTCTGAACACGTCTGACTATAGGGAAACCCTCAGCTAGTCTCTGGCACCTAACTGTCAGACAGGTGAAGGTAGATGAGGTGAAGCTTCCCTTTTATTTAGAGGAACAAAAATGATCTTGTGTGCCGGATTTCTACATGCAATGGTGGAAACAGCAACCTTTAGAGCGGTTTCCTCCATCTTTTGGTGGTGATCGTAGAATTTCTGGGAATTTCAATGAAGGTATGAATCAAAGGGCAGGTTCTGCCCCTCTTCCTCAAACGGAGCGATCCCCTATTCCCTGGGAGGTGCCACCCTGGTGGGTTCCTGTTTTCTGTGAGTGATGCATGGGGATGAAGCAGATGTTGGCGTGGAGGGCTGCGTCCCCTGTGTGGTGTGCCCTGGCATCTGTGCTGCAAACACTCCTGCCTTCGTTTTCCTGCAAAGCTGCGCTTGCTGTGTCGGGCCGGCCTGGCAGCTGCCTGAAAACGATGCATTTCCTTCAGATCTCCCAATCTTGAACTTGTTGACCTATGTGCCTATTAATTATTGATATAATGTTGCATTATTTAGGCTCATTTCAGCAGATGGATACATTATTACCAGACAGACATTTGCCAGACAGGCTGATAGATAACATCCTAAAAAAAGTCTCAAGTTGCATTTGTACAATAAAGGACTGTAACTTTATTACTTCCCCCCCCTCCCCCCCCCTTGCTGGTACATTAGTGCTATGCTACCTTGAAACCTTAATAGGAATCTAAGTATAATAACAAACTCTTTAGACAGTGGACTTAATCTTGACTTTTTTAGAGTCGTGGTCCTGATGTTGGTCAGTCCTCCAAAATACAGAGGAAGTCTTCTTAACCAATCCGCTGAAGCTGTTTTTCTTAAGACACAAGAAATTGTTTTGTTTTTCAAACCCTTGCTATGGAAAGGAGAACTGATTTCTCCCTGGTTGCTATGAGCTGTACTGCAACACTCCAGAGACACAGGCGTAGCTCGATGTGTATCTCCCAGGGAAACCTGCCTTTGATTTTTTTCAAACCCTGCTGCAGTCATTTTGTCTATGGATCCAAGAAAACGGCGTATCAAAATGAATTAGCTGTAATTTAAAACATGCATGCTGAGCATTTCTGAACCTTTGTAACTGCAGCATAGCTTCAGCTGAAGCAAGAATGAAGGTACACAGTCCTTCGTGGCAGTCGTATCAAAATTATGAGCGTATGTGCAGTCACAGCTGACGAGCAGTGCTGAATATGTGACAAGCTTGTTAGCGTCTGCGTGCTGCCCTCTTTCCTTTTTCTCTGCTCGTCATGCTTCGCTCTGTCGCAACCAGTTTCTCCTCTGATGTCAAAATCCCACTGCTCAATACGTGGTCCATACAAAAGCAGAAGAGGCAAAAGAAGAGGAAGGGAAGTAGATGAAGGAGGATGAGAACAAGAAATGCAGTCTTGAGTGTTGGAAATCTGACTGCTTGTTTGTTTTCCAGGGCTTCCTCAGGAGAAACAGTGGGGTTTGGGGAAACAATTTCAGAAAGACTCAGCTGCCGTTTTCAAAAGTGATCTAGCAGCAACTTCTTAATGTCATTTGGGTACTTACCGCTGCAGTTAGATACACAGTGGCGTTTTCAGAGCTGTGTAGCCTCCTGCCACCTTGGGTGCCCATGGTAAATTTTTTTCATCCTTTGTGAGTCACTTCTGTCTCATTTCTGATTCACTGCTACAGCAGAGACATGTCTGAGTGCCCCGGGGAGGCTCCCTTAGTTTGACCCCAGCTTGACCAATGTGTTTGGCCCCATCACTCAGGGTCGTTTCTCTCCTTACTATGCGGCCTCACTAGCATTTTCCCTGGTTTTCAGGAATGCCAGCCACATGTGCTACCCTTCCACAAAAAAAGGACCTCACCCTCAAAGCCTGTCATAATCCCTTCATTTCCCCTTGTTCAAGCACCTTCTTTCCCAGAGGTCCAGCCTCGTTCAGCAGGAGGGTATCTATTGAAAAGAGGTCCTTTAGGTTTGTCTAAAAGTATTAACAACAGACCTGGGCAAAACAATAAATGAGGAAACCTGCATTGGTTTCCTTACTGTTCTACAGTGTATTGTGGGTCTTGGTCAGCATCTTTGAGATGTCCAGGTTTCCCCCAGCTCATGGCTTCTCCCCCAGATTATACAGTCTCTCTTACCCCCGCCAACATTTTCTTGTTCTTTTTCCAGACTGATCAGTTGAGGGACTGTCATCTCTCATCTCCTTTGTCATATATGTCATTCATCCATCAGTGGTATCAGGCAATCCCAGCCTTCCACTAGACAATTAGTTCCCACCTCTTTGAAGTCTGCACTTGAAAAATATTTTTTGTGAATGGTAAACACCTCTTTTTTCCCAGTAGTCCTCCATTTGAATAGATGAACATCAGAGTTTAGCAGCCTTCCCTTCTAGTCCTGGATAAGATGGAAGAATTTATCCTGTCACACGGTGTGGGTTTTATCTCCACGTAGGGACAGGGAAGCAACTAACTCCCACACTCAGATCAAATTTTAAGTCTGACATAAGTAAATATGTAAAATGCAAGTCCCTAACAGCGAATTTGCAAAATCTCTGTAGACTTTCTAAATTATTTCAGGCTAGTTTACTGAAATTAAATTACATAGAAGTCATACAAAACAGCACAATGTTATGTAAAACTCTACAAAACAAGTGCTGTGATTTTAACTGAGTTGAACAAATAAAACATTAAGTGTAATTTTTGTTCAGGGCCATGTGTTAGCTTTTGAAAACAAAAAGGAAATAAATGAACCAAGTCACACAAAACATATGTCTGCAGAATAATGATAAAACATATACCATATCTGGACAACTTGTAAGTGTGGTTTTAATTCTTGCTGCTGTTGTGGCTGGAGGCTTTTGCTGTGCAAGAAGGCTACACTGTGTTCATATTAAAGTACAGAATGTTTTTTATTCCTACTGCATCGGGAATAATGTAATCCTCTTGCGATAATGTGGTGGGTTCTGAGTCCTTCAGCTGAGACACCTTCCTGGGGAGTGCTGGAAACTTGCAGAAAGACACCGTTCAGTCCTGCTGACTGTCTGTGATACGAGTCACCTATCAACCCACCCAGGATATGAAGGAGACTGACTTTGCCTTTGGGGTACAAAACCCTAAACTTTGAGACTAAGAAGTCCAAAGGAAGGGTCAGCATGTGACCAGCTGAATTTAAACAGTCTCATACCAGAATTTCTGTCACTATGCTCTTGGAGTTGCTTTGTTAAAAAAGCCATATGGGAAGCGGTGTGTTTCTGTTCTCCCTATCATGTGCACACCACATTTTGGGAAGAGAGGCTGTGGTGGTGGCTCTGACCATGCCAGGAATACTCTTTTGCAATATATGGGACAAAAAGGCACTCGCCTCTCTTGGCATGTTACAATTCATGCCAGGATTAACCAAAAAGGCATGCTCAGAGGTATTAACAAGGTCCCTTTGGTAGCTAAAGATCTGTCTATTCCCCAGATACACCACTGCCTTACCATCTGTCATCCTATCATCTGCCTGAACTTGTCTTCCACAGCTGCTACTGCATCCTGAACCCTGGCTCCCATGGACTGCTTCTTGGAGCACAAGTACCCGTATCTTGCAATTCTGATATTGCATTTTTGTCATTCTCAGGGCAGCACAGTTGTGGTGCATTTCTGTCAGTGTTCAGGGCATGGGCCAAGAGTATAGCATCTTAATTAGTTTTTTCTTGTTGAGCATGATTTCATATTGTAGGTACACGTGTTTAGCTGTCAGCTTAATTCTTGCAACAAAAGGAAAAACAAACCAGTAATAAATAGAGAAGTTGCACAAGCCACTCTTTAAATAATGGCATTGGGTGGAACATGTGAAATAGGAGCTGTGGCTACAAAACAGATTACTGCTTCCTATTCCTCCTATGAACATGATATAAATTACAGCTGTTTAAACTGATGCAGCAACCAAGAGGAATACTGAAAGCCTGAAGATGCCTCTGTATCCCTCCCACTACTCCTGTTCCAGGTTTGTCGACTGAGAAGTAAAGAACTGAGGCCCAAGCCTTGGCCTCTTCCACTGAAGACTGGTTTAGTTCCGGTGTACTGAGCAAAAGCATTGCGAATTTATGCTCGTATTTCCTGATGTGACAATCACTGATGTTGCACAGGGCTTTGAGGTCCCAAGTCACGAAGAACTGAGTAATCAGGCACTGAGTTTTCAGTATTCTTTTGAATGGGTGTGGGAAGGGATTTCTAAATACTTAAAGCAATCAGGCCTTAAAAATGGAGGCATGGTATTCCAAAAATGTGGAAACATGGCTTTTAAAAGTCTTCCATCATTTCAGGTTTTTAAAGGTCTTAGTTTAGATTTAGAAGGTAATGACTCATTTTTGCAGCGTTTCATTGTATCACATGAAATATCTTTTTTGGTGAAGGCAGGTTAATGTGACCAGTAGATGCGTATTCATCTGTCAGTACATTTGTATTTAAATCAATGAGTAGTTTAAATGATTAATACCATTCCAGATTTCTTGAAACAAACATCATCATTTAACATTAAGCTACAAATATCTTCTTTTTAAAAAAAACATTTCTTCACGTTTGTTTTTGAAGCTGTGGTGGTATCATATACCTGAAATATAAATGCATTTAGAGTGACAGAATGTCATCATGGTTTTTTGTATTAGAAATACTTCCAAACATATATTGTAAAATCTATATTTTGAAGCCCTGAATTTCACAGGATTCCTGCAGTTCTGTCCAGATTATATACAAAAATGAAAAGAAATACTGAATTTTAGTCTTTCTTACAGAAGTCACTGACACAACTTCTTCTGACTTCATTATTTACATGCAGTGTCACAAAATTCTGGAAAGAAAGAGAAAAATTGGTTCTTTGGGACAGAGGTAAGAGAGATCTGAAATACCGTGTGCCAGAGCAATTCTCCTAGACCCTAGCTCACGTTTTGCCATGCTTTTTCCTGGGGACTTCTCTGACTTGGGCAGTGGGTTATCATGATGATTTATTCTGGTGCCCCACAGCTGACCCCAAGCTCTCCTCTTTCTAGAGAGCCTTATGTGCCCTTCCTTGTCATGAGATCACATGCGTCCACTGCAGACGGCAGCATATAAGAACAACCTTCTTGCCTCAGAGCAGAAAGGGGCAAAAATATCAAGCACTGTGGGTGTATGAGACAAAACCTGTTTCAAACCCAAAAGATCTTGGTACCTCCATTTAAGGGTATTTCAGCTAACTAGAGACATTTGAAACTCTTGTCCCTAACCTATTTTTGCAGAAGTGTCCTACACTTAATGGTATTACAGTAGTAATCCCTAGGACTTTCTTCCTTCACAGATTGAAGTTATAACCTCATTTTGGTTGCGAATTAACTTGTGTTATCATCTAGGGCAAATCATGCTGTAGATCAAAATGTTACTGGCAAATTTGTTGTTTACTTGAATCTAGATATAAACATGACCTTTGAACTTTTTGAGGAAGAAGCTCCTTTTTCACAGGCATTTTCCACCAGAAAAACAAGAACTTGGAGATGACATTATCCACAATTGTTTGCTTAATCATCAACATCTTTTTTTAATGAAATGGTAATGTTTTGTGGGGGAGGGAGGAATAATTTTCTGGGCAGTTCTATTCTGAACTAAACCTATCCACCATGGATATAATCAAGATTTTACAACTACTTAAATGGATCAGTACAAGAGGGAGTCATTTACACTCCTCTGGAAGTGGGGAGTGGTGCATATGCACCATCATCAGAGATACTTGATTGAACCTCAAGAAGAATGCTAGTAAGCTTTTTGCATTAATTATGCTTAAAGCCATCCCTCTAGTGATACTGGGGCTAATTTTTAATTGATACACTTAAATCAATTCCTTCATGGACAGACATTTGTTCATTATGAACTCGTTTTTACGCACGACCACTCTCAGAGAAAGCAAGCTAATAGTGTTCTGTCAGCAGTCAGGTACATTAGAAAAGCAATTGCTATACGTCTCCTTCTGATGTGTTTTGATGGTGCTTATTTCTTCTGGCATGCTTTTAGCTCCCAGTGATTCAGATGTGTCAGCTACTATAGCTGTAAGAAAACACTGATGATGGATTTATAACACCCAGACTTCCACTTACTGACCTGAAAAATGGCTAAGTATTTGCTTTTGAAGCAAAATTGGTCTTATCCATACAAAAAACATGCTTTCTAAGTTCCCCTATCTGTATTTTAATGAAACATTTTATCATGGTTATAATTCATGACTCTTGTCAGATGAAGTTTTCTCAGTGAGGCATAGTTGGGGTAGCTACTGAATTTATGGGAAGAATCAACTTAATCTCTTTAAAAGTGAAGTCGTCTTGTAAAGGGTCAACCGTATTGTATAATGGTTCTGAAATGTCTCACTTTCCATATTAAGGAGGAGTTTCTCTAGGCAGACAGATGCTAGAGCTCTATCAGGGCTATGATTGTCCAAGGAGGGATGCTTTTCAGATCTCCCTCCGGGAGCAGATGAAATTTACTGTTGTTCTTCTTGTTATATTGGTTTTAGAGCAGCTCCCGTCTGAAATCGGGTCTCAGGATGCTAGGTGTTGAAGAGGTATGAAGGAGAGCACAGCCTCTGCACCAAAGGTTTAACGCTCCAGACAGAGATAGGTTAGAAGAGTCAAAGGATTAGTAAAAAATTGCAATATATGCAGACAGAGCTATCCTTCTGCCAGATGAATTCCAGCAGAGAGATCAGATACCAAGGCTCCAGTCCTGCCATCCTCATTCAAACAGAAATCTGCTTTTACTTCTGAGCAAGCCGTTCCAGCATAAAACCTGATAGATTATTAAATAATGAATTGGATGTATCTCATATTTATTTTCCATCTACATTCTTCCAGTGGAGGAAGAGTTCCCTGAGATGGTGTCAGCTCTGGGCCATGCATACTAGATTTGTTGAAAACTTTACTGAATCTCCTGAGAGAAGAAAATAATCTGCCCAACAACAATCCCATTGGATGAAGTCAGGAGATCTTGGTTCACTTTTCAGCCTGACTACAGATTTTCCTGTGTCCTTGGATTGGCACTTCAACCCTGTTCTTTCTCAATTTACCATCTACAAAATGGGAATAACTATTCCCCTCACTGACAAGGAACAGTCCTCTTCTCAGGTACTATTCTAAACTGTAGGATACATCTGGGATATATTCTTGGACTGTTTTGTCTCAAGTAAATAGGGTATCCCATGTGCAAGTTAAATGGGATATCTCTCATACAGTCGTGTTTTGAGGGCTAGCTGGTTTAGGGAGGACAAGTAAAAGGGCCTGCTTTTTTAAAATGATTTCTATGCTGCAAAGCAGTTTAAGTGTTTTGAAGTTACATAAGATCATCCCCTGTTGATGTTGGACAGAAGGAATCAGATTATTTTGCTTTGAAGTACATCAGAAAGCGGCTTCTTCCCCGCCCTTCTCTAGCAACTACTATAATATTTCTTCTGTCCCACAGGGAGAATTTATCTTCTAGTACAGGCTACCCCTGGAGCACCTTGAAGTGCATCTCTAATAGGGCCACAGGGATTTTGTAGTATATAATTCATAACCAGAAACACTTCCCTTATGGACAGGTTTCTTGACACACCCTAGGCTGAGGGCAGACAGCTGTGGTTTTCCTTCGGCTTCAGGGGCCTGGGTTAACCTTCCTTCTGCAAGTCACTAATGGAGGTATTTAGTTCTTGTCACCCCTGCTGCTGCAATGGTGAATGGAAAATAGAAGTTATTGAGCACTGAACAGACAGAGATCAGGCAGAAGAAGAGCAAGATGCCCCCATGTGCTGCTCTCCTTGAACCTTAGCTTTAGCATTTAATCTTAAAACACATTCTGTCCTTGGCCTTTGGATTGAAGGTGCCAGTTATGAGAGTGGGTTTTGTTGTATTGACCTCTTTGGTAATATGGTGGAAGCAAAGGCCATCTGGCCATGGGCAGGCAGTTGATGGCTTTTGGTCATTACCCCACTGGTCTGGATGTCGATCCATTGCTGGTGCAGCAGGAGAGTGAATAAAGGAGCTGTTGCCACCTGAAGGAGACTTGAAAGTATTTGGGGTCCACACACCAGACAGATGGGCTAGCAGGGAAAGCAGAGCTGCATCAAGGTGCTCAGCTTTGTAAGATACTGCCTTTACATGCCCGTCGAGGGGATTGGAGCTGGCAAGGGGAGCAATGAGAGACCCCCAGCTGCAGAGGTGCAGAGCCCTGTCCTTTGGCCTGAGGAGACAGCAAAGCCCAGAAAAAGCTGCTGCCATTTTGGGGGAGCAGGAAGAAACCAAACCCACTTGCCTGTCCTTCTCCCACCCCCCTCCCCATCAACTAAGCCCTGCCAGCCACCTCGAAGGGGGCCCCAGACACTTCTCCGCTGTGCGAAAGCCTGTGCTGGGAGTTCCTACCTGCTCGCTTGTTTACAGTTCCTCAGCTCAGACCTGATGTCTGCTCTCTCCTTTCAGCTAATTGGCAGACAGAAGCCTCGAGGGGTTTGGTTTGGTGCCATCAGACTCCTGCTAGCTCCGGTGGTGGTGTTCTTCCCCAGACAATGACTTCAGTAGCCTCCGGGCACCCCAGAACCTCCTAACAAACATCTCTCATAACTGCCTTATTAACTGATTGCTGTAGTAAGATAATAATTAACACCCTTACTTGTGTCTTGGCTCAGCCAAAAATATTCTTAAGTGGACTTAGAAATGCATAAAATGAATAAATGATTTATGTTTACTATTTTTAATGGAGCTACTTATTAGCAACGCTCTAATACAGAGCACCATAAAAACACTCCTGGTTTTGTTACGGATTTAGAAGGTGGTGATGAAAAGCTGTAGGGAATAAAATGGGGAAACACTCCCCGAGCCAAATTCTGCTCTCAGTTGTATTTAAAGATCTTTCTGAGTTGAATCCTAGAGAGGATTTTGGCCAGAAAAGCACTGAAACGGAGAGAAATCTCTGTCATCTACTCATTCCAGCTCACCTACTCAGAGAAGGGTGCCTACCCTGTAAGTATAGACACAAAAATGCAAGTGCAGGAAATGTGTATCTGCAGCAGATGAGAAGGGCCATGTTTACACACACATTCTGTGTCACTGACTGTACGAGGCATGAGACAGTGGGGAATCTTACCATGGCAGCCCGAAGTAGTTGTGCTGGCTTCAGGATGCAGGCCATACAGTGCCAGCATCTCTGATCTTGAAGGGAAGCAGGAAGGTTCATGCAGCAAATCTGCACTAATTTATCTTGTTTCTTACAGTGATAAGAACACTAATTAGGAAGGCATGGTGGCCTTTAGAGAGAGCCCTGACACAGGACTCAGGGGATATGAATGCTGTGCCATGCACTACTGCTGGGTGACAAGAAATGCCACCCTTCCTCCATGTCCTCTATACAAAAGTGAAGGCACTGACCTTTGTGTTTAAAGTCCAGGTGCATTTAGGAGCCTTGACATAAGGGAATAGAGCATGTGAACTCTTCACAGTGGGTGGGTTTACTCTAATTTAATTCTTCAGCCACAAATACTGTTTGCTGTACTGTTCCTGAAATGAAGAGATGGGAGTCCATCACAAGCTGCCGTGACACACAGCACACACAATTCCCAGATTTGTTTGAGCCACCATCTAAATCACATTATTTTATTCCAACTCAGAGAGAAGTCCTCAGCCCTGCCTCCCGCTTGCTTTTCAAGTTCTACTGATCTCTCTTCAGTGAAGATAATGATGCAGGCGCATACTCAGCTTGTGGGTTTATCCTGAGATACATATTTAGTGTGTAGGATATTTCTTTTTGCATGCACTCTATCCTGAAAATGCTAATAGAACACTTTTGCAAATACCATTAAATCCCTGCAAATATTGTCTTGCTGTCTTTGCTTGCATCTGTTATGAGTATTAATAATGTTCATCAGCTGAAGTTCCCAAAAGAATTTGAAATGCCTGGCTAGCAGGACCATTAAAGGCATCTGATTTTTCTTCTAGATGGACAGGATTTCAGCACTGTCTGAAAAATCAGGGCACTTTAAGGTGCTAGAAGTGTCAGATCATTAGTCTCTGGAGATGCTAGAGAATTTTCCAAACGACCATCTTTTCACTAATGTGTAAATGAAACCTCCTGTGGATATTATCAACATTTCATAGGCAGTCCTATCAGTCAGTCACATACAAGCCAAAGGCTACAGAACTACACTTGTCATGAAGAAATACAGTATTTTAAGATAACTACCATACCAACCTCTCTGATGTTTCTCAAAATGATTTATTGCTCTATTTTTTTTAATTTCCAGAAATAAAACTGAGTTTGCCTTCAGGGCAGAGACAGTCTAAAAGCTTGTGCTAATAAATCTATGCAAGTTTAGTAGCGCTTAATACATATTCTGCTTCAAGTGCTTTTTAAATGCATTATCACCTTTAAGTAAATACAGTGGAAGACTGCCAAATGCCTGGATGCTGTTCTCTGTAAATTTATGCATTTATATCATTAATGCAATGAAATGTTTAAACTTTCATTGAATTTTGCTAACTGATTTGCAGTTTGAATGCTAGTAATTTTATGCATTTATCAATTACCACTTAAGTAGCTGCTATAATATTTCTGTTTAGGCAGGCAAAGCACACTCACCAAAATACTTTTCATCTAAATTAGATTTGGGATGAAGTATTCAAGTAATCGCAAAACAGAGGACATATCCAAGCTATAAAGAGTTCAGAGCTGCACATTCCTGATAGGAAACAATATTGAGCCTTGCAGAAACATATTTTGGGGGGGTGTCTCAGGTTCTTAGCCTACTGGGAAGATCCTTCTCTGCTGCACACTTGTGATGCAAGTGGGTCTAAACGGTGCCTTGTCCAAATTATTATCAGTCTATCGTGTTGCTGTTATACTCAGAAACCATAGCTCCATTGCATGGCGTGTTGTAATGAATTCAGAAGATAACCTTTGCCCCTATGAGTTGATATCCTAAAGATGCATGGCCACTTTCTGCAGCTGTATATGGCTGTACAGCGTTCAAGGTAGCGGTGAATTAAGGCTACTGTGGTGTGTGTCACAATGCCACGTGTCACCTTTTGCGGGCTGTAGACACCTCCTGCTCCTTTTGTTCTCCCTGGCTGCTGTGTGCCTCCCCACCCAGCTCCCCACCGTGTCCTCACTGCTGTAGGTGCCTGTCCAGCCTGAAGTACCACGGCAATAACCATGGCAGCAACAGCTTGAGGAGGGAAATAAAGGATTTGTGCAGGGAGCCCATCTCTGTGCCCCGGCGGCTGCTAGCATTAGAAGTGACTGCTCAAGGAGAGCTGGTCTGTGGCTGTGTGACACAGGTGGACGGGACTCTGCCCTGTCTCCATCCACTGCCGGGGTGGAGCGAAGGAGGCCACAGACCACATCGGTGTGCACCCACCTTTGCTAATGGTATTGGCACGTTGGGCTTTGGCTGTTAATAGGAGAGGAAGTAGACAAAGCTGCAGTGGTAGTAAGATGAAGATCCTTCAGTAAAGTGTTTCACCAACTATTTTCTGTCGTAAATTATGCAAATTTTGTTTTGAACAGTTCTTCCTCCAGCTACGCAGATCTGTAGGTTTTGTGGGGGTTATGTATATGTAGCTGAGAGAACATTTACCTACAAAATGGTAGCAGGTATGAGGATCAGTATTTTGAGCAGTCTCACCTCCAATAAATGTCAATACAAAGCAGCAGACTATGTTTACAATTTTTTAAAATCAAGCTCTACCTGTTTAAGGGCCTACCTGGAGGTAGACATTATAGCAAAGTAATTTTAAAAGAGCCGTGTACTGTCTTTTTGAGTTTATGCTGATTTTACTAAAAGTTTTTGGCAAAAGATTAACATGTATGTTAAAAATAGTCTCTAATTTATAAGTGAGCTCATCCACCTTAGTTGATGATAATTCCTCTTGAATTTTTACTGTAAGAAAAGAAAAAGAATATATAATGATCCTTTATATTTTTCTGCCTGTTTTGCTCAAGTTTCAAGTTTAGAAACAAGTGAAGAATGGATCAGGTGCCTTGTTTGAAGATACAGAAAAAACATTTTCCAGCTCCCACTTGAGTTTAGTTTTCAAGAGTGACTAATAAGAAGGTGGTGATTGCTTCATTAGTATGCACTGAACTGAGTGCACAATATAATTATATATTTCAGTTGTAATTAGGACATTTAATTGATTTGTTTTAACTAAATTAGCAGACATCAGGAAAAAAAAATTTTTGGCAGATTTTGAAATGTTTTCTACACAGCCAGCTGGGTTCAGCTGAGCAGAAATATCTGTCTTATTTCTGGATAATGTTATGAAGATCAAAAACCTTGCTATTGAGAAACTGTTACGAAATAATCTTGCATTTCTTTAGCTCTCTCCTTTATATGACAACAATTTACCAGTTGAATTTCACAGCGTTCTTATGAGATGGGTATGGATATCTTTGGGGAGAGAAAAAGTGAGGGATAGAAATGACTCGAACAGCAGATGTTTCCATGCATTGCCATAAGAAATAGGGTTAAAATGCAGGTTTCCTTTTATTAGATCAGTTAATTGGTAGCTCTGCTACCCAGCTAGGCAATACAAGCATTATTTAGAAACCATCTTCTTCCTCCTTTTTGGTCACCTACTTCCCTCTGATTTTTTTCCTGGTTTTGCAACCTGGCTCCATACTTCTTCTTGATTCTGGGTTATTCTAACAAGATGGCTTTTCACTTCCAGTTTTTAGCATGGAAGCAGAAATGCTGATACAGCACGAGAGAGGCTCACCATGCAGTGTAGCTGCTAGAGTCTTACTGGAAGTATTACAAGGCCTCTTCCATGATTTTTTACCAGCCTTTTGTCTTGGAGGAGAGGGGGGGATATTTAAAGGACAGCTTAGAAAGTCTGTAAGTTGAACTCCATCTACAGTGTTTACCTCCAGCCAGATGCTTTATCTACCTGGGCCACTTGATCCATATGACCCACAAGGGCTGCCAAAACTAGCCACTGACCCTAGGGCTGAGAAGGCTGGACATCCCGACCTGAAAAGCGTTTACACTATTGAGTTTCTATGTGAAACTTACTTGGCCTTTCATTTCTGTTTCTATTGATCAGACACTATTTTTAATTTTCCTGATTTCAGTACACCCATGTTGCAAAAATAAGTAACAGCCCCAGAATCTACCCCACACGATTCGTCCTGAGAAAACTGCTGCAAATAAGTGTGGAGACAAGACATGCCTTGGAGGCAGCGGTGGTTTGCTGCTCATGCATATCTGTAGTAGCTGACTGTAAGGAGTAGTTTAGAAACCTCTGGTGTGAGAATGAGGTGGGGCAGCTGAAAGTGCTGTGGTTCCTAAATTTATTCTGCTCTTACATTTACAGGAATATGTGGAATTGAGTCTGTAGCTAACTGCACACAGAATAAGAGAAAGAAAAACTAAAGGAAAGGCAGTAGCTGGGCACCCTTCTTGTAAAACCTGTTACAGTTTTCAGGAACAGCTCATAATCCACTGTTTACAAACAGCAGTAACATCAATGTACAGCACAAATTACTCATATTGAGACAAAACCAAAAAAAAAAAAAAAAAAAAAGCAAGCAAAATCCCCAAATTGCCACTGAGTTCTGGCACAGGGCACTAAAAACAGGCAAATTCAGAATGAAAGTTATGGCATGGCAAACAGCTCCCCTCTGTTAATGAGTCGCGTAGGGACTCTGCAGTACATGGGTGAGACACAGATTTTTCTCAGAAATGTTTTTCTTTGAAAATACGGTTTCATTTGAACTAAAAATTTCTTCAGGAACTTGTCAGAAACAATTTAGTTCCATTTAGATATTTTGAGGCAAAGAGATCCTTTGATAATGTCAATCATTTCATGTCAATATTTTCAGAACGTACACTGCATATTTTTAATTCAAGTGATGGTTCATATTTACATATTTTTCAGTTCCTTCAAGAATTGTTTAGAATTAAGGTCAGAAATCAGGATGAGATGGATTCATTTGATCCAATGGAAATAATTCACTTGACACATAATGCCTTTCTATTTTTAACATCTTTATGTGGGGAATAACAAAGTTGATTGCAACCCTGATAACACAGACTCAAAAACTATGGAAAAATATTTGCTTTAACAGCAATGCATATTGCCAGGAAGTCTTGAAATGTATGGTTTGTTCTAAAAACTATTTTGTGCTAAGAGTGTTTGCATTGAGAGTATTGGCTGGATCATTATGGCTCTGTTTAGGAATGAAAACAAGTTTTGAAGTAACAGCTTCTAATGAAACAGTAATTTAAGTTTTTTTCCAAGCTGTAGGAGAAAGCAGAGTTCCCAAACACCCTTTAAAGCACGGAACGTTCTGACCTCTACAGTCAAGCTGAATGAAAGTCATGGGGGTCATGTAGAGAAAACTCGTACATGTGCTGTTGATTTGCACATGGATTGCGAAGCTTTATTTTGCTTTGCTGTGAACAGACAGCTCGACATTTAACACTTGGCAAACTGTGGCGGGAGCGAGGGTGTGCCCCTGCTTGGGCAGGGCCAGCAGCTACATCTGGGCCTGGGGTGCAGCAGGGAGATGCTGCATGGATACGGTTACATTTGCAGTGGGATCCAGAAAGCTGTTCGTCCCCAGGCTGTGGATCCTGGTTCTGCTACCCCTTTCCTATCTTCCGATAAAATCCCATTTTGAAGACATTTGCAATGCTCGTTACCATAGTGCAACAGCAGGATGTACAGAAGCTTAACATCTTCAAAAATATGGACTTACATACCATGTCTTGTTTCCATTTCCAACAGTAAAATGAGGAGACGGAAACTTTTGTTGTTTCTTGCCCTCTCCCATCCCATCAGGTTAGATTATTAGCCATCTCATGCTAGCTGTTATGAATCCAGTCTCCATTTCTGTCTGTAACTCAAATATATCAATTTTTATTATTAATATATATTATGCCTCTGTGGAAAAATACAGCAAAACAGGGAAGGAATTGCATATTTGCATCATCAGCACATCAGGGTGATTCATAGCAAGGAAAGAGTTGGTCCATTTTACTACCCTTTCTATCACTTAGTAGCCAAAATTCAAAGTTTATAAAATATTGAAAATATTTCACATCTTTAATGTAACACCATTGTAAAGAATTTTTCTTAAGGGAAATACATGTAGTCAGTTGCTTGCTTCTTTGCACTCTAGGAAATCCAAACTTCGCATTTTGGTGCCACATTGCAACAGGAAGTAAAAAAGTCTAAAAACGGAAAATGAAAGCACATCAGCCCATTTTGCTTTTCATTTGAGGGGTAGAAATACAAACTTTAAAAGCACAAATAGTGATCAGAGCTCAACTTTTCACTTTTAATGAGTACAGATTCCACAGCCAAAGAGTAAAATTAAAGAATAGTCCCATGTGCCCTTTTAAAATTTTGAAGTTTACAGTCTTTTCTCTTTTTATTGTAGGAAACCCAGAATCTGTTTATTATCTGTTTATTATTAGGCAAAAACACTTTTAAGTGAAATGTCTTTGAATTGGAAAAGACTAAACCTCAAATTAAGTGGGAGAGTTTGAATGCACTGTTGAACTCCTCCTGCTTTCTGTTAGCAGAATACAGGACTTTCTGAAATCTGAAAATAAATTGATACAGGAGTAACTGTAGTGTTAGTAAATTATCTTAGGTTTGGAGCAATAAATGGGTGTGCTAAGAGTGTTAGAGAAGCCAGTGAAGCTGGCTGAAGTGAGAGTTTCCTCTTCTGGAAGAAGCTGCGATCTGAAGACAGAATCCATTAACCATATTAAAACGTATCTATTTCTTTGCCCATGTGAGTTACCTGGGGAAGCAAACCACAGTATCAATTAGTTGTAACTGCAGTGATGGCCTACCAGTTTGCATGTAGCTGACGATCAAGTCTCAACACTTCCCTGGGAACGCAGTAGTTCATCTGAAACACAGAAGGAGCAATACAGATGGCAGGAGCAAACGATTTGCGTGGAGTAGCAGGGAGCCAGTCCGCACCCCGTACCATGGCATTATAGCTTCTGCAGGTGGCTCTCAAAGCTAGGTTTATGAGCCACTGAGTCTCTCATTATTTGCAGGATATGGGCTATGGGTGCACTTAAATAAGGCATGTGCAGAGGTACCTGCAGCCCCTGGGTCCTCAAAACCTACTTAGCCTATAGCTGACATCAGTTAAGCCACTTTCTGTGGCTTGTCCTGCTTTGTGGCTGTCAAAGTGGGGTTGGATGTGTTTTGCCATTTGTTTGCAACTTCTGTCTGGTCCTGCACACTTTGTAGGCTGAGAAGAGTATGCTGAGAGATTTGAGTTTCTTGTAACTCATTAGCGGTGTTCAGAGTAGTCTTGAGAGGGGGAGGGCCGTAACAAGAACATCATATGGCCGCTCTACCAGAGAGTATAACCTGGATGTGGTTTAACAGCTGTGAAGAGGAGGTCCTCCTTGTGTTGGTTTTACTTTTGAAATGTAAGGAGGTGTCTGAAGGAAGAGAAACAGCCTGGATGCCATGTTGGATGTAGCTTGTCTCTGCAATGACTGGTTTTCTCACAGTTCTCCTTTATTTCATCAAAGTTTGGTGGGGTTTTTTGGTCCATTTTGTCATTAATTCCACTGAGGTATTTTGAATGGAAATGCATAAAGCAGTCAACTATGAAATACCTGGGTGGATGGAAGACCTATGGCTTATGGTCCCAGTGGGATTTGTTACTCACTGAGATCATTTTTTGTGGGCAGAGTATCCCAGAGCTGGTTGAGATTTCCTAGAATAACTTATGTAGCCTTCCACAAGCTGGAACTGGCCTAAGAGATATATCCAATGTAAGTGATACCTTCCCCCATCACGTGTCACAGTTTTCTAGTTAAAATGCAGATTAACTTTTAATTGGGGGGGATGAATGAGAACTTTTCCTTGTCAGATAATACAAATGTATGTAATTAGTTTGGAATGAGAAGTCAGCCTCAACAAAACTATAGTCAGAGTGGCTGGGAGAGTGCAGGAGTGTTTTGCAGGGGCATGGCAGGTTGCTGTATCACTGATTCATGACCAGAGTGATGTGGCCATCAGACACATCTGAGAAAAAGTAGCAAGCTTGGGCTGAAGGTGCACAGAGTACCAGCTGCGAGACTATAATGAGAGTCTTTACTTTGTCTAGTCCTAAAGATGAGACCATTCAACCTGTGTTAGCTAGCATGAGAGCAGCATGTTCCTTGGAAGAAGATAGGATATACCTGAATATTGCACTCTACTATTCTGGAAAGCAAACTTTCTGTTTTGTAGGCTCTTCATGGCCAATATGACCATGTATTATCAGTCCTTCTAGAGAGACACTAAGGCTAAGACTGCTGCTGAGAAACTCTGGGGATTAGAAACTTACCCAACAGGTAGCATACTGATTACTGGCTCTTGCAACGTTACCCTTTGCTTCTATCTGTCCTCCAGGAAAAATTTATTTGCTTCAAGCCCTTGGGACTGGTGTTTCAGAATGGAAAGGTGCTTGTCCACAAGCGAACCTAGTTGAGGTAACTCAGGTTTTGAGGTCTTTGGATAAAGGCTTGATTTGTTTTTCAGAGGATCTCTTTAGCGATCATTTCAGAAAGCTTCCAATAGCACCTGGCACAAGGGTTACTGGAAAACGCTTAACATCTTGTTAGGACTGCTCATTTCCAGGGAATTGTTGAATCTCCCTGTTATTGTAATGAAATTTGGTAAAATAATAATGTCTGCTTTTGAGCCCTTCCTGAAAGTCTTATGTGTTGCTTCGGTAGTTAATAATGTCAAATAATCATATCAAATACTTCAAACTGAGAAAAAAGTATCTTTCTGGAGAATAGTGAGACACTACAGAAAGGCACAAATATTTGCATTGGAAAGAATATTATTAATAACTCATATTCATCCAAGAAATGTAACATTTCAGTGCCTGCTGGTTTTTGTTGTTTAAATCAATGTAGTAGTCTGTATGGGTTAAGCTTCCTAACTAAATTATTAGGTGTAATTAAACTAAGAAATGCATAGCCAAAGACCCCAATTTGTGTTGAGAGATAAATGAGATCTGTAGCAGAGGAAAAATACACTTTATGCGAGGCTGGCTCATGAAGTATTTTGCATTTAGCATAAACAGTCTCCTGGCTACTCTGTTGTGTAGATTCCTAATCTCATTTAATTCAATTTACTTTCCTCTTGTGGGCAGCTATAGCACCTTTTACACCAGCTATAAGGGCTATAAATCCTGCATTCATATAGTCAGCTACTACTTTCCCTGGGGGCTTGAGGGAAAACTTAGATCTTAGAGCACGCGAAAAGGGGTGCTTTGACCTGAGCTGAAGAGTTAATCTGATGAAAACTTGAGCACGGCCTCGGCTGAGCTCTGTGCTCAGTTGTGGTATTGAGCCAGGGAAGGACCAAGCCAATGAGCATATTCTGGCATCAGCTCTTGGAGGTTACAAGAACCTTATGTATCATTTTATGTATTTTCTTTTCATGTGTATATAATCAATTCCAGTGGCGAGGCTTGTGTTTTGGTTCATACAGCCAAGCCAGGCAATTGACTTGGCTCCATTTTCAAACCTCTTGGCTTGCTAAATGTCAGAGCCTAAGTAGGGCTTCTCTTTGTACTCCAATCTCATACAATTGGCTTGAGTTATGTGTGTTCCCTGAGAGTACATGCATGGCTGTGAATACAAATCAAACCTAGTTAGGAGCCAAACACAGAGGTCAGCGACGCAAATATTTTTGTCTCCCCAAACTACCTTTCTTGCCTCCTGGCACATCTACGTGAGGCCCTAGCTTGACAAGTCTTCTAAGTCCCAAATAGCAAGAATTGAAAATGAAATAAAGTATTAATACTAATAGTTCCCCAGTGACTTACTGGATTTTTGCAGTTCTGCACCTAAGGGAAACTACAAATTCTCTGGAAGAGGGAGGCACTGGAGGGGTTTTTTGTGATGGTTTCTTCAGAGTGTTGATTATCTTAGATCTCCTTAAATAAGGTGGTGGAGAATACAGACGCCTGAAACAAAAGTGATCAGTTCACTGTGAGATATTTAAATTTCCAGTAATACCTAGGAAACAGTGAGATAGTGAACAAAAAAATGTTTAGGGAATGAATATTAAATACATTATCTTTAGATGAGTCTTACAGGCTTTGACTGAAGAGACTGACAGATGCAATTTTGCAACAATTTTATTGGAGCATGGTCAGAGATGCTATTCCAGTTGCAGCTGAACCGAGTCAAGAAACTATCACTCTCAAGATGAACTAGCTCAAAACAACAAAAAAAAGCCCAAACAATAAACATACTAAAAAGTATTTAAGCTAATCTGGATCATTCTGACAGAGCCAGATTTGGGAGTGTCCGCACATGTGGTTATGTGGCTCATGGAAAAGGGTGGTAACCCCTAATGGGGGGCAGTGGATAAACAGCTGTGGGCAGGCTGGAGGTGGTAACCTCTTAACCTGGCTCAGCTGCTGCTGGAACAGCACATCAGGCTGTGCCCTTACTTACACAATACTGGGATTTCTTAATAGACGAATTCTTAGATCGAAGAGCAAGCTGCTGTCCAAGTTGGCGATGGGATGTGCTGCATCCCCAAATGCATGCATAAATATACATTCCCCAAACGTGTGTGCTAAGTGAACATTCAGTCCCTAAGAGCACCAGCACATAATACTGGCTCTGATTCCTCCCATAGCCATCGTGGTTGGAGCACAGTATGTTCCAAACAGCAAATTTTGCTGCATGAGTCTCAGCTGTAGATCTCGAGCAGAGAGAGGCTTCTATTAAATGCATCTGTACTTGTGTGTCTTTGGTCTGTATCAGATTCTCCTTAGGTTACTTAAACTACTTCCAGACTAAGCTCTCTTATACCCCCACTGCTCCATGATATTCTTAACCCTTTCCTCACCTACCATCCATCAATCAGGACAAGCCACTTGCCTGAACCTGGTACAGCGCCCAGCGCTCTTTTGCCTTGTGGGAAGAGATATTAATTGGTTAAGTGTGAAGCGCAGAAGCTGAAAATAAAGCACTGCTCCACAAGCCTCTCTAAACACGAGGAGGAACGAAGGGCTGTGCTTTGCTGAAAGGTCACGGTGAGCTCACGCCGGCAGGAGGACAGTGTTTTGGGCAGGACTCTTGCTGGGTGGAGGGAGCTGCCTGAATCGTTCCAGGGCTGAACTGGCAAGAGGCTGCGCAGAGGGGAAAGCCTGACCACACCAAAAGAAAAAGGGGTGGGGGGGAGAATTGGATATAAGGGCTCCAAGCATTGGGTTGGTTTAAATTGGATGCAAAGAGATGGAAAGATGTGGTTTACCACTGTTAATACCTTTGTTTCATTTTTTGCCCCCAGAGCATCTAAAAAGCTATGACATGGTAACAATAAGACCAACTCTACGCTTTATCATGAGGTTTTCCTCAGGCTTTTTGTCCCATACGCTCTCAATCTCCGCTGCACCGCAGGACCACAACGCCTGTGGTTATGTGGATCACAGAGACCCCGTAGCAATTAGTCCTAGCCCAACTCCTGAGAGTCCCGTACAGGAGGAGGACTTGCTGCCAGGCCCCAGGCTCGCCGTGTACCGTCCTCAGAGGAGCTCCGTGCTCTGCTGACTTCTGCTCTGTCTGGGAGAAGGTGGGGTAGGGAAGATCCCATGTTACATGGAGCAGTTGTCCTTCAGGCATCTCCCTTTGTCCGCTGAGCTGCTTTCAATGCCCTGTCGGAAAGGAAGCTGTGCAGCACTGGGACATTATCTTGAGGTGCAGCCTCTGTCATCATGTCCAGAATGCAGCAGGTCTCTAAAATTCGCAAGGTTTGGAGTCTGTGCAGTCTTAAAAACCTATAGCACCTCCACGGTGGAGTGGTCCTCTGGTACTGTCCTCCTGTACTCTTCTGTTTAGGGAAAGGACAGTCTGTCCATGAGACAAAATTTTGGGAGCCTCCAAATTTCTTTTTTAACGGTATGAGCCTCTGCGGCATCGATTATTTTCTCAGAGTGAATGTTTAACCCTGCTGGGATAGGTCTTAGAAGGGTGAAAATCAGACTTTAATTTATATATTCACTTCAAGTTTTTTTAAGGTGAAGCTTGTGGATTTAGGTTTGGTCTGCTGTTGCTGAAGAAGGTGGATGCCCTGTGGAAGACCTTACTCTTTCCACCTGCAAGTCTTGCCTTGGTAGCCCCAGCTCTGCAGCAGAGAGGCTGCAGCAGCCTGCCCCTCATCCAGCGCGAAGTGCAGGTGCCAGACCTGGCTGTCCTGGCTGGTATGTTTTTTCTAAATGATAGCTTTGGTGATGCTCAGAAAGACTCACGTTGTTCAAACCTGCTGCGCTACAGGACTTCCCTGGCACTGGTGCTGCCGGGCAGGACCACATGCCAGAACCTGCAGGGCCAGAAGAGTGAATTGCCCTGGCCTTGCACAGGAGCTGTGAAACCTGCTGGACCCTGTGTCCTGCTGAGAAAGGAGGATTCCCTGGTGTATTTGTACATGCAAGTGGGTGAAGAGGACTGTGAAACAGCTCTTGAGAAAGCATGAGAGGAAGTTAACAACCAAGTGGGAGGGGGAACCAATGTGGACGTGTTTGAAGGCCCAGAGAGGGAGCAGGGCTTTATATGCATTGTTTCTGAATGCTGGCTGTATGATAGACCTGTATAGAGACGAGAAATGGTGTTGGACAAAGCTTGTATGGTTTTTCAACTTGAAAGCCTGAGGTCCAGCTTAGCTTAATTTGATTAGAATTATTTGATTAGAACAGACTTTATCCCTTCCAAAAATGAAGAAAAACATGGTCTTTAGTTGTAGAGATACAATTTTACAGGATCAAATAGTCACCAGAGTGGCTTAAGAAGGGCACAGAGACAAATCCTTGGGGTGGTGGGGGGAGCAAACTATCAGAAAAGCAGAGGCAGTTTCTTTTCTCTGCAGGGTGTCAAATGTATGTAGTTCTTGGCATAAGTTTTCTGAGTGACCTTAGCCTAGTGATATAAATTTTAATTGCAACTTTAAATGACGCTGGGACCAGATGGGTGAAGACTAAAGAAACACTGTTAGCTCTGCCCACCTCCTCTCTGTCAGACCTTTGCTTGTAGAGTGTGGAGAATGGCTTTGGGAGAGGACAGGATCATTTTGTTTAGGGATATCAGCAGAGCAGAAATACATGCTATCCCCATCAGTTTGTTTGTATGTGGATCAGTGCTGTGGAAAAGCTCTTAATGAGCCACATGGACCATGACGATGGGTGTGAGGCCTGGGTCTGACCTACCTGAAGCTGGAGGCATTGGTACCTCAGCATGGCCAGCTGCAGTGCTGGGACTGAAGAATGTGTTTGCAGCTGTCCCAAAGTACAAGCTGGGTTGTTCTGCCATCCAGCAACACCATTTTTCAAAGACACAGGAGAACCCCTCTCCGTGCTAGTTAGCTGCTTTTCTGTGAGTAGTTGCTTCCAATGAAAATGAAAGACTAGAAGCTCTGGGAGAAGTTGTCAAGCATCTGCTGGGGTGATGATCAATTAATCCACTGCACGGCTCTTTCTTTGCTAGCATTTGCGAGGCAAGGGGGTTTCCTATCCGATGTAATGTTTGGAAGAACTGGGTAGTTTTATTTCATACCTAAAATTTAATGGTGGTTGCAGCTAATTTCACACAGCAAATTAGACAAAATACTTGAGCTACTTCCACTGTCTGAACTCGACAACAAATGAAAATAGCTTTTTGGAGGGTAACTTGAGAGTTACTTGAGAGGGTTAAATGTGTCCCACCGGTGCACTCAGTTTGACAGGCTGATGCACTTTGTCTAGATGATAGATATGAAAAACTAATATCTCAGTTTTCAGAGGGGGTTCTGAAACCTAAAATCGAAACCAGATGTGCAACAAAAAAGAGCAGTGTATATTACAAAGTGTTGTGAAATAGCCCAAGGGAGGCAAGTAAGCAAAAACAGCCCTGTTTCTTAGCAACCTGCAAAACAAAACAAGTAACAGCTTGGTTGGCATCTGACGGGGCAGGTTTTGGTCTTTGCAGTGGAAAAGAAGACTGGAGAAAACTTGGAATAATTCTGGAATTGTTGGTGACCCGGAAACACCTTTCTTTTCAACAGAGTGTTTACCTGATTTCTCTCCTCCCCTAGACCTCCTCCCTGCAAATGTATAGCAGTTGAGAAATACCAGTGCTCTCTTCTTGTCTTTCCTCTCCTGCTACAGCCTAACATGGCGTGGAACGTAGAGCTCCCTTTTTTTCCTTGCTTTCCCTCTTACTAAAGTCAATCACACCCATGAAAAACAGGTGCAAAGAGAATGTAAAAGCTACCAAATCAAAGTAATGTTGAAGATTTTGCACAACTCTAAATGATGAGATAAAGTTTGGTTCCTCGATCGTGGAGGAATATCTAAGTGTTACTTGTGTGTAGAAATGGAAAGAAGTGTCCAGTAAGTAAAAAGTTAAATACATAATTAATGTTTTCCAAAAGAGTATTCCAATCAGTTTCTGGAAATGATGCTCCTTTTTAATTTTATTTCATCCAGTTTCTAATTAAATCTGTGCATTCTCTCAACCCCACAAATGAAAAATTCACAGCTCAGATCCCCAAATGCTATTAGCTAGGTTTAAAATTCAGTCCTGAAAGCAAGAGAAGCACTTGCTTACTTCAGTGAGTGCTATGATGAACACTAGAAAGCTCTACTGGCACAGCTGTGTCCATCAAGAGAGTGAAAAAGTCATACCTCTCAGCAACAGCTGTGCTGCCAGATGCTGTGATGGGAATGGGCTTCTACCTTCAAACCAGTCCGTTTGGGGAAAGAGTTTATTCTGCTCTATGATGTCCCTTGTAGCTGTTTGCCAAGATGGATCTACTGGTATTTCTGTCTGAGCAAATTCTTTCTGAGAAAATCCTTTCTAGTGTAGGCAAGCCGTGGGATATTCTGGTAATCAGCCTGACTCCAGGACCTACAGCTTGAAGCAAAACCACAGCATGCCCTGAGGTTTGTAATCAAATTGTGAGAGGTAGTATTTGTGATGGAGAGCAAAAGTGGGTGGATTTGACTTGGCTAAGTTATTTTTTAGAGAGGTTGAGGCTGTCAGGCATCCAGGTTTTGGGGTTTGGGAGGTTTGTTTTGTGTTGTGGTTTGGTGTTTTTTTTTTATTTTAACGGAATAAATTTCTTTTGGAAAATGCTGTTTTGGCAGAATTAGAATTTTGGGGGAAGTTCATCTTGATGAAGTTTTCAACGGAAATGTTGATACTACTTGAGATTGAAATAGCGACTTTCATTTTGACTCCTTTTTTCAGAGTTTAGCTCTTTTTAGCTTCTAAAAATTACTACAATATAAAAAATTAATTATAGATATGAATGGTTTGACATTATCAGGTAGAAATTCTTAATGAACTAATTTTGATCCTTTCAGCTAAAAATAACTCAGTTTCCATTCTGCAAATATTTGATATTTTGCTTTTCTGTCTGATTAGCAGAAAAGCAAATGTCAGTGTCAGAATCTTCCATGGGATAAAAGTCCCATTTTTTGGCTACCTTCGGTAAAGCCTTTAAGTCGCTACCAAGATGACCGGACCTGAACTGATATCTTTAAAAGAAGGCATGGTTTTATTAGTCTTGGGTGCAAAACTGGAAGGGAACAAGTTTGTGTTACTGACTTCTTTCTCACATACTGAACTTGTCATTTCTCTTGAGGCTTTTAGCAGTTTTGTAGGACATGAGGCCTCCTCAGCTTCAAAGTCCTGTTCAAAAGATGCAAATAAAAATGATGGATGAAAGCAATAGAAAGTGATCCCAACATGATATCTGAAATAGGGGTCACTGTCTGATCTGGTCCTGTTTCATGGGACCCATGGACACTATTCAGGGCTCAGCTCGTTTTCCACCCAGCATTTTAATTCTTCCTCTGGTGAATCAAAGAGGCAGGACTTGCCCTCTAGTGCTGCCGGGTGTCTGCTAGAATCAGTTTAACAATAAATTTTGTCTCAAACAATGTACCAAAAGGAGAGTAGCACACTGGAACAATAAAGCAAAGCAGGGGATGAAACTGTCTAACCCAAAGAAAATCATATATGATCAAGATGTTGTGTGTCCTTCTGTACTATCTCCTGATGCCTGTGCTGTTCCTGATGAGTACAAAATTCCTCTTTCTTTCTGCGAAGTTTCTGGCAGGGGAGTCCCTGGCTTAAGCCCCTCAGTAGCAGGCGTCGAAGTAAGTATGTTTTCGGTGGAAATGTACTGTTCTTTCCAAATGTATCATGATGCAGAAATTTGTTTTCCTGATCATGAGGAGGTGGACTGTTTTCTGTATCTGTATATTTCAGCAGGCAGAATTGTTGCTATGTATATCTTGCAGCGAGCAGAGGCTGATCTCACTGGTAGTGTGCAGCGAGGAGGGATGCAGGCGCTAGAGAGGTGGGTGGGCAGGTTTCGTACATCAGTGCTAGAGTCTCCAAAGAACCATCTCTGTCATCACAGAGCAGCAGCAGAGCATCGTGGAGATTTACCTCTAGGTAACAAGGTGTCCCAATTATTCATCATGCATTTCTTTTTGTATTGCCCCATGTAACTATTGCAGCTGCTTTTCCTGCATGAAGAGGAGAGTAATTCTCCGATTAAAAAATAACATGGCTGAGAACTGCATCCACTGTAAGGTGTTTGCCAGTCTACTATTTTTGCTGTTTGTATTTAAACTCAAAGTAAGTATACCAGTAAACTTTGTAAGTGCAGTCCAGGTCAAACGTGGCCAGTCAGGCAGGTGCAGCTGCCATGGCTGTGTACACTCCTTTTTTTAACTGTGGAGAGAAATGGGGGCATGTTTACCATTATCAGTGCCTGAGACCCACAACGTTTAATAAATTAAAATGGTTCTTTTCAAATTGCAAAGGCTTTTACATTTGTCTTGCACTGGCCAATGAAGTCCATTAGTGCCTGAATAAGTGGTAATTAGTGGTAAGAGTCGCAGCCATTAGTGTATCTGAGCTCCCTCTTTGTAAATCGCAATTGGCAGCTGTGGGATTCCTCAGCAGCCCTTGACCAGTACCTGGGGCAGGAAGGAGAGGGCTCCACGGGAGTGTTTTGGAAGTGGCTGTTTCTGGTGGTCTTTTTGCAGGCTTGGAATGGGGTAACCCAGCTGTGGTGAGCAGCTCATTATAGAGGATGTACTTCAGGAAACAAGGAAACTTCAAGAGAGGGAATACTTTGGGGGCGACGGCAAGTCTAGCAACTGTAAGATATTCGAGTCTCTTCCGTTGGTGTCCAAGATGCATTGTATTCATTGTAACCCTGCTGTGTAAAATCAGCCTGCTCCTGCATGATGTCTTCTGTGTTCCCCATCAGGCTTACAAATGTCATTGGGTCTCCTCTCCTCCTCAGCTTGTGAAGGGGGCACTCCTGAAATGGTAGGGAGTAGGGGACGGTGGGGAGGATATAGGGATGCATTTACATAAATAGAATTTTCTCTTCAGGGAGCTTTGTCTAAATAAAGCATTAACATGCACATTTTATTCAGTGGGACTCTGTAATACTTGCAACTATGATAATGTCTTTGTAAATCAGGTGAGGAGATGCTTGAAGCTGTTGTGTATAGGTTGTGCTCTTGCCACTCCTGTTTGATGTCAAGGATTTTTCAGAGTGGAAGGTATAGATTAAATGCATAGTGATTAGTTTTCTATTCTGCGTTTGAAAACAAAGTATTTCTGTCCTAAACCCCCATTTTCAAGTGGTGGCAATCCTAGTCACTCTGTTATGCCAGTAATCGCCTTTACTTTATACTCGTGAACTTCACTATCTTTTGTGATACGATGCTGTCATTCATACTTCCAGGAAAGATGAGCAGAGAGATAGAACTTGTGACTCAGTGTAAAATTATTTATCAGATTTAACACCCATAAGGTCGGTTTTGTTGCTTCTCATAGGTACCTGTCCCATCTGTGAGAACATGCAGAGATGGACAGATGAGGAACTTCTAGTCACTTTGCAGCTGTGTTTTGTCACAGGATGAAAGTGTGCAAGATACAGATCAGATACAGCTGCTGAAAAACAAACTGAAACAAAGAGTCTCACAAAGAGAATGGCTGCAGCCAGAGTTCATAAAAGGGCTCTATATGCTTTCTAATGTAATAAGCCTTTATTCTGCCTGGCTAGCCCTTTGAGTAATCGTAAGAGAAAAACTGACATCTCTTTTCAATAGGAAAGAAGAACATTTGTTTTACTCCTAACGGTTTTAACAAACCTCTCCATGATGAATTATATATTTATTGTAACTGCATGCTCCACAGCCACAAATTCTTGCAGTGTCTTTCCAGCTGAAAGCTCCAATAAAAGACTTCCCCAGATAAAGGCCAGAGGATTTGAGCCATGTTTTTTGTACTTAGATTAATTCAGTTACTCTGATTTCTCTGGACTGGAGATTTCACAGACCAGATGAGTCAAGACTACAGTAAATGAAGTTATAAAATATTAAAAAATAGTAATTGTGGGACCATGTGAATCAGCTTCTACTAGCTTCCTTCCTTGATTTTTATTTTCCTGCTTCCTCCCATCAGCTATGGCTTTTCATCTCTTTCTATCTTCTTTCCTTCATGTAACACTGAGTCCAGAGGTGTTGGCGGCTTTTCTTCATTCAGAATGGATGTAAAAAGCAGTCAAATTCTTTTGGGAGAAAAGGTAAAAAAACAATTATTTGCTAGCTAGGATGAAATTCAGCTGTGTGGGCAGAGGGGATTGCTCAGGGAAGCTGTGTGTCCCTGGGAGCAGAAGCACTGGGGAGTAGCCAGAGGGGAGACAGACAGACAGCAAGAACTGGAAATACAAACTGAAAATGCAGCCATGAAAGATATGGAGGATAAAGGTATGTGTCCACAGGGGATAGGAGGAAAACAGGCTTTCAGCCGTGAGCAAAGAGCCTGACTCCAGCTGATCTAGTCCTGGTTTGTTCTGGGAAGCAGGATCTCATAAACAAGATTACGTTGGAGAAATACCTGACACTGTTCTGCAGCTAATGGAAACATCTTAAAAGACTCTGAATATAGGCCAAGTATGTGGGTCAGTAGAGAAACTACTATTTATATTTGGACCTGCCTATGAATACTGTATAATATCCAGCTGTTGAAAATACTAAGAGAAGTTGCAGAAAAGTTTTTGAGGTATAAAATGCCAAAGACTTTGTCAGATGATGTTGCTGTTAGAACTGCAGCTTCATCTCCTGTGAATTCAGTGGGCAGCTTCTTAACCTTCCCAAATGGGAACTTTTATCTTCAATCTGGTGAGTAAAAAGGATCTGCTCTCAGAGTAAAAACCTTGCTGAATCACAGCATAAAACTGAAATAAGAAATGACATACACTGAAAGTGAATTTTGCTGTGGATATTTAAATATTTCTACTGACTTTCGGATTCGAAGAGTTATCTCTGCTTGCTGTCTTGTCAAATCCACTTCTGTCTTGGGAAAGTTCCCACTCACAGGTTAGAGGATCTCAGGAACTTTCACCGAGTTTGACCATGCATGCTGCAGGCGAGCTGTATACACATGCAAACCCAGGGTTTTAAAAAGTCTGAGTTCCCTATCCACAAAACACTCATTGTAAATTATTCTTGCCTTGTAAAGAACATCTGTTACAGAATTTAGGATGTGATGGATCCCTTATAAAAAGAGAGAGGGGGGAAAAGGTTGCAGGAGTCACTGATGCTGTGAAAAGGGTGTTCATTATAATTTCTCCACAAGTATAAGCAATGAGTGTTTTGGGAGATCTAAGGCTAAGCTCCATTTTGGAACAGGCCCATATCATCAGTGGGAGCTTTCTGTTGGTGGGGTGGAGGACTTTGATTTCCATCAGAGCTGTGGGGTCTTGTTCCTTATTATAAAAATGTATCATGCGCTGTTCTCTACTATATCCATTGATGCAGGACAAAGGCTGTTACTTACAGCCAAGCTGGGCTGTAAGTTTGTATTTTTTTCTCTAAGTTCTTTTATGATCCAAATCTATAAGAAAACAGCCAACATGTAATTCTGCACTCAAAGAAAATTACTTTTTTTCTGTAAATGCAATTTAGACAGTAATTGGAGTTAGCAAGGCTTTGAAGGTGCAGCTGGAGAGGAAAGTACAGTGCCATGTAGAAGAGTGTAGTTGAGTAAACGAAAGCTTTTCCGGAGGACACAGGGGGCCTTGAAGGGGAGAAATTGGACATGAAACCTTCCAAACAAGGCCAGAGTGCAAGTTTATTGCAGTCTTCAACAGTTTGCATTGCATTGGTGGCTGGAGCTCATGCTGATGGGCCAAATTTTGCTCCCTACCATCTCTGTTGCTAAGCCCAATATGCGACTTATCTGTAGCTGTATGAGTGCAACCCTGTTTACTCCCGGTGGTGTGTATGAGAAGGGTGACTGAGAGTTAAATTCCTTGTATTTAGATATTAGCTCTATCTGAAAGTCTTGAAGATCTGCAAATAAACCTTTCCTGGGAAGTTAGAACAAATGGAGAGAATGATGTGCAGGAGAGGTCAAGTCACCAGAGCAAGATGACAGGGTGAGAGCAAGGTCCTAGTCAGGAACCTCTGGCTTGCTCCCAACTGCAGTGCATACTGTATTTCATCCTGCCTGAAGGGAGTGGGAAAAATGATTTCATAATCCTTTGTTGTGAGGTTGGGTACGCCGCATGTCGTGGACAAAGCCATTTGTTCAAGTAGCTTAAGCTGAGGACTCCTCAAAAGCTGTTGAAATCTCATGGCCTTTCCTTCCTCAAAGGAGTAAAGTCCTGCATCCAAAGTAAACATGGATGGCTCCTTCCCTGTTTAATCTTGAGCACTGACCATGGCCTGCTTCCTTGTTCTCAATGGTGCCTTCTGTATCTGGGAGATTTTACTGCTCTTTCTGCAGCATCCTTTAAGCACAGTAGGCCAAGATGATCTAAAAAGTCATCTGTCACTCTGAAAACTGTAAATTATTGAATTATTGCAGTTTGTCAAACTTTTCAAAAGCAGCAACATTAATAATATTTGGTGTTTTGGCAGTTTGGCCGACTCCCTCACTGCTGGTGTTGTTGTTGGTGTGTCACTGTCAGTATTTTGTACTGAACTATCTAACAGCTGTCTTGGCTTCCTTCCCCACTAAAACAACTGCTGCTTCACAAAGAACACAGATAATTTTGTCTTCCCTGATATTAACAGATCAAGAGAGGCCTTTGCCAATACAAACCGATCTTCTATTTTTACAGTCTGAGAGAGATCCTTGGTAGAATTTGTTGTTCTCTTTTATTCTGTACTTGGAGACTAGTTGACATCTAATCTTTTCATTTCAAGAGATGCTGAGTGGGTGGGACATCTAGAAGGGGGATAAAAACTCTTACAAAAGAATCAAAGTTAAAAGGAACCCAAAGGCAAAGCAGAAACCCCTGCACAAGGCACCAAAATGAAAGGGCTTGTTTAAAGGCAGAACAGTGACAGCACAGTCTTCATCTAGGTTTTAAAAGGCAGTAAAATGAAAGTCGCTGCACTGAGATTAGCGTTCATTTTCTGCCATGTCCACAAATTCCATGCTTGTGCGTGGGAAGGAGAGTGGCATCATACGCCACATGGGAAATGCTGCTGTTCCTGCTGTAAAAGCCAGACCTGGACAAAGGTCTGCAGTATCCACAGCAGGCCATTTTCCTCCTGCTCTACAAAACCTTCTGTGTGGTGACAGAGGTGTTCATCACAGAGGTGTTCATGGTACGGAGTCTGCAGAGTGGGATATTGGGACATTAACGGTGGCTCCAGCAAGACTGAAATGCAAACTGGTGTAAGGATGGGCTTTTCCATGAGCTTCTGGTCCAGCTGCAGTCAGTGGCAGGCATCATGGTGTGGTCAGTGGTTTAATACTCAGTGGGAGGCCAGGACTTGGTACTCGGCACCTGACAGAAGGTAGATGCACCCACCACCAAACAGGAAGAGAGAGTCCTTCCTGGTGTGAAACTGCTTACTTTTGTGATCATACTAGGTCCAGTTTTTAGTAGATTGTTTAGTGGATTAGTTAGTTTTGGATGAAAGTAAGACAATTGCAATTTGAAAATAGTGGGGGTGGGTTAGAGGAAAATGTTAAGCTCAAGTTAAATTTTGGGATGTAAAATAGGGACAATATTTGGTTTTTAATGCCATTAAAAGCAGAACTCCTGTCAAATGCATAGTATTGAGGGGCTCATCCTCCAGAATTAGATGGTGAATCTCCCAGTGATTCAGAGATGGCTTAGGTTCTCTGAGAAATCTGCTAAACACCTTGAAGATTTAGCTTGTGATAGCTGCATACTATTCATTTCTAGCAACCGGTTTTTAAAATACCTTAAGTTATGCATTGCTAGTCTATCAGGCAGAACTGAGGTCCTTTCTGGAGCACTCTCGTGTCTGCATGTTGTATCACACTCATCTCAACAGTCACAGAGCAGGCTGCCATTGCTTCCTTTCACTTGTTTCTTCTAGAGTCACCCAGCCAAAAATGTGGTGCTCTTTCCAGATGTTTCCCTAATGTCGCATCTGTGCAATAAAAGGCCAGGATCTCTGGGTCTTTATTATTTGGACTGGGTGAAGGTAACCATAGGTTTCAGTGCCCTTTTGGATTTATAACAGAGTTTTTAATGGACTTTATTGCAAACTGGACAGTTCAGGGGGGCAGGAGTAGCAGAATAAAGAGTTTTTCAGTACCCAGGGTAAAATCCTGGACCTGAGGTCAGTGAAGTTAGAATTTCATGCAATCTGATTCAAATTTAGAATTCCAAATTCAGGGCTTAGCCTTGCAAACATATACATGCCTTGTTGTGCATACATACATATGTAGCCACTGGTCTATTTAACTGTGAAGGTTACCTCTTAGCAGAGTTGGTCATAGACTATTGTTTGCAAGTTATCTTCTTGGAGTCATGATGGAAGAAAAGTAGTACAGCAGTGTGGGGGAAATCTGCTAGTTTCAAAGCGGTTAGGTAGGTAAACAGTAATACTTCTCACTCCCTTACTCCCACATGGATAATGAGCTGAACACGTACTATGAGTAATTTGTTTTTTAAGAATTGAAATTGACCCCAGATCAGAGCATCTGTACCATACTTAATGTGTTGTTGAAGAAACTGAAGGCTTATCATTTGAATTTGGGGAGGTGGCTGCATTTCTATAAAATGTAATAAGATAAAATTATGTGGGGAAAAGATCTTATTTGAAAGATGTAAGAGATTATTTTTAAGGGATTACCAGAGGGCACCTGGACAGTACGGTGTACTGTAAAATCTACAGAGATTGCAATAGAAAGCATGCTACCCCTCCTCCCTTACCCCAGCATCTGTCAAGCAATTCCTCCTATTTATTTATCAAGCAACCTCAATGACTTCCAAGTTCCACAAATTATAAATGTTTACCCGCAAACAAAAAAGCCACCTATTAAATTGGTGGAGTATTCAGTGAGATGTTTTCTTTTGTGTTCAAGATGTACCTTTATTTACTGTAATGATAGCAGACTGGTGTACCCGACAATCCCTTTGCATTTCTGTGCTACCTACTTGTATGTGTGTGTGTAATACCTAAGTTTTTTCTTTACAGCTGGTGTTATTTTTGCATGCCTGGTTAAGATGCCTGTGTATCAGATTAATATTTATTTAATGACTAGTGTTAGGTAGCAAATAAGCAACGTGTAGATTGTGTTATGTAATCTGTGTAAAGAGTACTATACGTTGGCTAAGCACGTTGGTCACCGTCAGGTCACCCTCTGACTGCAAATACCACAAAAAGCTGGGGCAGAGTTGTTTTTTCCTTCCACTTAGAAAAGAAAGCTCTTGTGATAGCTTGTGTACCAGAGCGGTACTGTTGGCACACTGTGACTCTTTAATGGCTTTACTATAAATAAAAGCAAAATATCTCCATGATATAATTCCTTCTGGAAATACATTGGTGGTGGTTTGTTAAATGGATGTTTTGCAGCAAGGTCAGGGCTCTCTACAATATTTGTGTGATACCAAGTGCCTGAGGCTTCTCCAAAGGCTGTGCCAAATGGAAGAATTTGTAAGTCTGCTCTTTTGCCTGTTCTCTGTGGGCTGTCTCTTGTCACAACCCAGCTGGCCTCTAGGCAGAGAAACTTGATAAAAGTGGAGACCTGGCTCCCACACCGGCTCTGTCCTGAAGTCCAGGTGCAATGAGGTCCAGCCACTTGGCTGCGTGAAGCTCAAACCTGTATTCAAGCACGGGAGTTTAGGCATGGCCAAGAGGTTTCTGTTTCAGCACTTCATCCCTCAGGAACAAAAAAAATGCATAAGGGGAATTATTGTCCCATCCTCCTGCACCCCAGGTCTCAGGCTTGTCACGGTGAACAAAAGGGAGCTATAGACAGGACCTGGGGAGGGGAGGTAGAAGAAAGAGAGCTGATGTTCATCATGATCTTGCCCCTTTCCTTACCACTGTAAATCCTGACCACAGTGTGTTCACTCCCATGGCAGGTTAACCCTCCTGAGGGCTGGTTATGTGAGCACAGGACTCCAGTAGCTGGTGTACAGGACCTTCCCACCATTTGCCATTTCTCCCAGGCTTCTTCAAGCAAGTGTGAAAAATCCAGCTTGAATCACTAACTTTGCATTTCCAACTCCTAGTATGTGCTAAAACTGAGCAAACTGCTTCTGGTACAGCTCTGCACTGAAATGGATGTGCCCTTGTCAAAGCTTCTGCTTGGCTTTCAGGTTCATTTATAAACTCTATTTCAAGTTTACATTGGAAGCACCGACATGATCTCTGCCATGGTGGTCTGACTGCGGCATAGAAGGATAACTTTGAATAAGCATCACTTGAATTGCATTCCCGAGCACATTTTAGTGCCTAGTCTTCCAATGGTGTCTAATAACTTGGGTTTGTTCCTTACATCAAATACTTTAGGCTTGACTTTTCCAAACTGCTTACATAAAATACAAATATTGAGGCTTTCTAGAGCTTAGAAAATTATTTCCAAGTTGGAGGGAAGCAAAAAATGATAACACTTCAGCTGGAAATAGGAATAAGCAATGTAATTCTTTCTCTTACCTCTGTAAATATTTAGGTGAAACAATAAGTTATGATTAGCTATACCTGTTGACAAGCACTCAGGTCCTGGAGATTTTTTTAAATTTTTTTTTTTTTGATACACCTTTCAGGAGTATAAGTTCATCCCCAAACTAGCAAGATCCTAAACCACTTAGGTGCATTCAAAAATTCTCCTGCAAGTCTTGGGTTAGAAACATTGACTCATGACAGACCTTAAGGGTTGAGTGGTTTGAAAACAAGATCAAGAACTCGAAGACAAGTTAATTAAATATACTGAAACCTTTTTCTTCCAAAACCTGCTAATCCAAACAACTTGGCCAGCTGAAGGGTAATGTGTTCTCCCCTCTGCTACTCCTGCTGCCATGGCTACATTTTGTCTTAAGTCAAAACTTTGACTTTAAGGAAAAAGGAAAAAAAAGAAGAAAAAAAAAAAGCAGTACTCTGGTATGTCTGACTACATACTAATATTAGCAAACATAATCTTGAAATAGCATCAATGTTCATTAATCTGAACACTGTTCTAGTCCAAAAATGCTCAGTTACTGACGTTCACTGCAATTTTCTTCCCCATGCCACTATCAATAGCAGTCTTAATACCAATCTTTGAATATACTAATTGCCTCAAACTGTCTTTAGGCAAATAAATAATTCTGTGATGCAAGATGAGGGAAAGGAGTTGAGTTTCTGAGTAGGTTAACTGGGACATTTTCCAGTCAGCAGATACGTATATGCTGTCATTTAGCTGTTTACAGATTTTCTGCTACAGGAGTTTGGTAATGCATTTTATGCCTATAGGTGGAAGCTTAAAGCAAACTTGGGCACTCAAGGCTGTTCTTCAGCTGGTGAAGTCATCGTAGCTCTGCGGTAATCAAGAGCTCTTCCAGCTGACACCAGCTACTGCTTTGAGAATCTGTCTTTGACCTCAGAGCTCAGCTCCATCTGTAAAGTAGGTTTCATGGTTTCATATATACATTGAATGTATGAGGAAGTATTCCTTGTGTAACTAAATGTTTCAAAGGAGCATCTTTTTTTTGTCTCTGAGAAAGTGAGAGCACATCCATGTAAGATGTGTTTGTACATAATGTAGATTTTAAGTAAATGCTAATTGCTAAATTGTGTGTTACTTTGTCTTCAGAATGTCTTTGCTCAGCCTAAGAAAATAATCTCTAATACCTACGAAAACAAAATTGTTAACTTCTTATATACAACCATGTTAGTCTTAATTGGTATCTGTGAAGTAATTCTAGACACCCACATATAGAAAGTTAATTTAGGATTTTTAGAATTATTATTTTTTCCTAGTGCTCTCTCAGCACCAGCTACATAAATAGATCCAGAACATAGCTGGTAAATTTAGAAGGGGCAGGCGGAGGGGACTCAGTTGTGTCTGGGTCAGCTGTGGTTGATGTCCTGGCTTCACCATGGTGGATTCCTCAGGACGATGACAGAGCCCCGTACCCATGTGCTTTTCTGTTCTTTTGGAAACAGAACGTGTTCGCTGCTGTCACCTACCACCTCCCCTGAGAAACCTCAGACCTGGTCAGAAGGGACACAAATTGTCATTCATCGCTCAAGTTTCTCTTAGGAGCTGTAAGTCAGTCAAGGATTATAAATAGGCTGAAGAAGATAAGGAATGCATGTGGTATTCCTTATAGTTTTATTCAATGCACTCTAAACCAGCTTTGTGGTCCCATTTTTTTTCTAAAACTCTGGAAACTGGAAGACCTGATGGTTTCGTTAAGCTAAATGGTTTTGGTGACACCGTTGACTGGTAGACTGTTTTTAAAAAGTACGCTAGGTAAAAGTACACTTAGTAAAGTGTGCTTTAAATATAAATTGCCAGCTTCTTTCTGCAAAAAGACATAGCAACTTGAACTTGTCCTCATCTATTGTTTCCTCCCTGCAGTATATAAAAATGATGAGGTGCCTCGTCAAGCAAATGCTTCTTTCTGAGTTCTGTAGCTTGCTGATTCTTTTTTTTTCTGCATTGGCTTTTGAGTCTTGCATCCCTAAACGGAGCATCATAGGCGGTAATGAGTCACTGTAGAGGAACTAAATGTCAAAGTTGAAATAAAGTTTACTGCCACAGTTGGTGTGAACAGTGTGACTGGCGGTGTGTCATTCTCATAGCATGGATGTCTGGACAGGGGAGAGCTAGGTTGCCCCCCTCTTAGAGGAGAGCATAATTCGACAGAGGTGTCACTGAGAGCACAGCAGCTCCTGCCTTGATGATCTTTAAAACGTACGTTTGAGGGATTCAACAGACCTTGAAAACAAATGTGGTGACCCAAAATGATATGCAGGGCAAAGTGCCCTTCAAGTCAAGAGAGCCGCCTCTGTGCCACAGCGTGACTCTGCAGACATGCTCGTACCTCAGCAGTATGGTGCGTTTTCCTGGAACAGCTGCATATGGATAATTGAGGAGATCTCAAACTTGGGGTGCCACACAGAAGGCAAGGCTCTGCTGGGCTCTCTCCTGTGGCCGTACGCTGGAACAGTATGTGAAAATTGTCTGTCTCGGATCCTCATCAGACCTCCTCTTAACAGAAACTGCTGTAGCACTTAATGGGGAGAGCTGAAGGATCATGACAGAAAACTCTACTGTGCTCCTGTGTTAGGAAGTAACACTCAAGACACTTGTTCTGGCTCATTTCCTGCGCTATGTCACCCCTGACATCATGGGCTCCCCTTCTTGCAACTCATAGTGTTGAAAATAGGAGAAGATGGAGGAGTCACTATGGCCTTGCTGATGACAGCAAAGACTGGGCTCTTTCTGCTACTGACTTGCCCAGGTAGCTCGAGTAAATTGCTTCAGTGTGCTAAGACTCTGATTTGTCTTCTGAAAACTGTGTGGGGTTTTTTCAAACTAATTTGAGATCAATGGCTGAAGCCTGTTGTTTCACTATTAAGTGCTATGAAACATAAAAAGTTAAAGCATGAAAATTAAAAACAAGAAGCAGAAAAAAAAAGTTGCAAGAATTCCTTGCTCCTTAAATTGAGACTTCTTGGGAGCAAGGATCATCCTTTCTGAATGCTGTAAGTGTCAGATGACAACTGTAAATCGTAAATGATGGTTTAGGACCATGGGTTTACGCTAGTTTGTGCCACTGTGATGGGAACTCAGCACCTTTGATTTCTAAGGACGTTAAAGGCACACAACACCTTGCAGTTTGAATATTAGGTTTTTCTCTTTTCTTACCTGGCTCTAAAGCTTCATTCCCATTCAGTAGAACTCCATCAATAAATAAAATAACTTAAAAAAACCCAACAACTGACAAACTGCCCTCTTGGTATTTTTGGGTCTTTTATGGAACCTTGTTTATAGAAAGTTATTTATAGATTTTTGATATGCGCCCAGCTAACCTGCATTGCTGGCTCTTTGCAGAAGCCTCTGCATGACTATAGTACATAGCAGCACCCCTGTAAGTGTCAGCATTCCTCTGCAAAGTTGGCACTTCGGCAAGGACGTGCTAGGTACATGACACAGCTCAGGAGGTACGTATTGTCCTACATAAAGTGCCAGTGCTGAGCCTGTTCCAGTTTTATTAATTCCCATTGCCTACATACAGCTTGAATATTATTATGGACAAGGATTCATTCTCCTAATTTGTGCCTCCTGGTCATAGTCTGTAACACTTCCTAAGGACAGGAGAGAAAAACTGGGAGCCATGGATCGTAGAAGTCTGAGTCTGTGGAATGAAATTCAGAGCAAGAAGGAGAGTCATCAGTTGCTAGAGTTCCCCAAATGAAAGTGAATTAACCAAATCTTTTTAAATAGGAATGAGACAGGGTAGGACTCATGGTTGAGAAGCATCTCAGTAGCAGAGATTTGAAGGACACAAATGGTAGAGTTCTATGATTCTGTGATGTGTTCCAGATCTGGTCCTTCCAAAGATCAGTCGCAGTTGTGCTTTGTGTACTGGTTTGCTGCTTGCTCGGACTAGGCTTGGGCCAAATGCTCCTGGTCTCAGAAAGCACGTAAGGTGCCAAGTCAGAGTCTAAGCATTGCTGACTTGCAGCAGCTGCAGCATGGCTTGGATACTGTCAGGATATTCTGCTTTGCTGTCAGACTCTGAATGTCACGTTGACTCTTTGGGCACTTCTGGCCTAAAAGAGCAAGGGAGCACTTCTGGGACTGAGTCCTTTCCATAGACTCAGCAGGAGTCAGCTGTCATGGCACCTAAAAGGCTGGAAGAGCCATGGCTAATGGTAACAGGGGTGAGGTTCAGCAGGAGGAGGCAAGTGTAAGAAGCAACTTTTCCCAAAACTTGAGAAAAGGTCAAAGCATGTCGAGCTGGCATTCTGGGGCAGTCCTACTGCTTGTAACTCATGTAACTCTATCCTTATGAAGCCATTCCAAGTTTGTCCAGGAGAAAGTGAAACCGTTTCAACTTTGTGAAAATACCTGGACCTCACACTTACCTTACGGTAGACCACTTACACTTTCACCTCTGTCTTATCAGACCCTAAAAATAACTAATTTTTGTCTCCAAAGTCTTGATATCTCTCCAAGCTGTGCTCTTATTGCTTTTGGACCTCCAACTCTTGTGAGTCATATCTGCAAATTACATGAGTCGGGTTTCAGTGGTGACCATCTCAAGTTGGCTGGCCATTTAAGGTGGAAAAATTCACCATTAGTTCATGCGTTTTTATTTGGTCTATGGTCTTTGTGTTGTGAGTCTTTGCCATTTCTCTTTTCTCTTACTTTTAAAAGTATAATGACATTCAATTGTAAATTTGCATTCAGGGCTGTTGTAAGGAAAACTTTGCTCTGCTGGCCTTGGAGGCATTATTAACTTAAGATGTCCTTAAAACAGAAAAATGAGTTTCAAGTTCTCTGATTTACCTAAAATCAGTGGAGTTTGCAGGTAACAAATAATACGAGGAGCCTAAGAAAGCCTTGGCAAGCTGAAGGGCACTTGGCCAGTGAGGCTGTGCCGAGCAGGGATGATAAGTATTGACAGGCACAAGCTGTGGGAAGCATGTAGGTGCCTCCAGCTGCTGCCGGGAGTTTGCAGGGACACCGAGACAAGATGCACTTGCCATGCGGAAGGTAACATGGGAAACATTACGTTTCCCGGAGCAGTGGTGGGGAATGGCAAAGAGTGTCCTCTATGAGCTCAAATTTACAAAAAGGAAAGCATTTTGTCAGCTGCAGCTTCTGACAGAATGAGGATTGTGGGTTTCTGCATTCAAAACCAAATTTCGTTAAATTGGCAAGCAGCTACTAGTGCTAATGTGAAGAGTTCTTCCAAACTCTGAGAAAGGGAATTTACACCGTGCTGAAAACAGCAATGAAATCACACTGCTTCCTTCCTTGCTGCAGCTAGCCTTTGTGCTGCGCGTAACGTGTTTGCTGTTCCAGAGTAGACAGGGGACTGCTAATACTGCTTGTCTGGAAGATACGAACGTAATATAAGACAGCTATTCAAAGGCTACTGCTGTCTTGCGAGTGATTTATGGTACTCAGGAAAGATTCTGATGTGTCATGCTGCAGGGGGAAAGGAAAGCGGGACCGGGGTCATGAACAAAAAGGAATTTGCTTATCCAATTTCCGTCTCTTTCTGGATTTGATTGGAACTCACAGTTGTCAGGCTGTGTTTAAGTCTCGTCTTTACCAACGCCTCCTTAACTGCGGAAGGTCAAAACCAATTATTGTTTTGCCTTCAGGGACTTTCCTTCTTCAGAGGGACCTTACAGTGGATATTCTTTAAACCCTTTTCCTTCCAATTACGGCAGCAAATTCCTTTTTTAGAGGGTTGTTCAGGGGGTGGGGGGACAGTAATCAGGAGACTGATAGATTTATCAATAGCCTTGAAAAACAAAGCCTGTATGTCTCAGGAAGCTTGAAGTCTAATTCCTTTCAATGACTTTTCTCACTCTGAACTTTAAATCTGTCATTTCATTACACCGGGAATGGAAAGCCCCTAATTTTCCCAGGCTACAGTTTTCCTCTGTTTTTTAACCCTCAAATGCCATGTGGATTTATGCCTCTGAGTACCTGGTGTTTAAGTTTTTCATGTAGATAAAAAAGTTGTCTTTTTGGTAGGAATTTACAGTTTTATGGAGTGGAGGCAGTTGTAAGAGGCTGTACCTACATCAGCAGCTATAGTCTGACAAGCAATTAAGAAGTCTTCCACATCTTCAGGGTGGAAAGGGAGAACATCCTGAGATAGTTTTAGATATTTTTCCTTCCCTTCCCTTCCCTTCCCTTCCCTTCCCTTCCCTTTCCAACAGCCTTGTTTTCAGTTTTATAGACAGTATCTCCTGCTCCAATCCACTGACACCCACTAAAGCCTGTGTCAGCAGATGGGGTTTTTTAATGCATATATGTATCACAGGCTGCTGTCATTATTCTTTTACCCATTGGAGGGGTTAAATATACTGTTTCCCCTGTATTTTGAATGTACCATTTGTTGTGAGAGAAGTAGCAGCAGAGCAGACAGAAAATAATGTCCCTTGAAAGAGAAAATCCAACCGTAGGGTTAGGGGAGGGAGGCTGCGGAGGGACAGTAGGTAAAGGAAGCAATACTTTGGTATTGCAATTGGTACAATACATTGCAAAAATACTTTGTAATTGCTATTTGTATCAGGATGAACTGTAAAAACATAGTACTTGGTGTGAGGTGTAACCCCTGCACTTCACCAGGTGGTACTGTATACTGTAATGTCTAGGTGACTGAGATTATATTGACCATACTGGCTGCTCCTACAAAAATACCAGATTGTGGATAATATTAAAGGAAGTCTGGTTTTCTGGAGCTGGCAGATTTAAGACTCTTGATTAAATACATTCACAGCTTCACTGAAAAATTGCAGAACTATGATGATATGATTATAGGTTAGCTGTGGTCTGAGAATAAGGACAGGAATTAGGAGATGTGAGTCTTGTTCTTGATCTGCCACAGTCTGTTTGTAAGATCCTGGGCAAGTCACTTAAAATGCTTTGGCTACCATTTGATAGACCGATTTTAGATGTTTACTTTTGGAGGACTCAACTCACTCCTTTGACTGTGTTACCCACAGAGAGTGTGGAGTGACTGGCTCAGATGCTCAGGTTTCCATCCTAGATGCCCGCATTTAATCAGATAATTTCTATCTGCTGTGCGTAATGGGGCTGGTGAGTGCCCTGTCAGTCAACATACTATTTGCAATTGGTTTATAAAGGGTTAATCTATTATGAATGTCTCGATCAGTCATTACATACAAAGTTGAATAAGTCTAGAAGGTGCTGATAAATGACTTAGAATTTACTGTTCCTGTCTGCAACATGCATATAACAAGGGATAGCCAGGTGTTAATCCTTTCTAAAACATCTATAAATAAAACTTGAATACCAAGTGTGGCTGAAATACTCTTAGGTATGACTCTGAAAGCAGAGGTGCAGAGTACTGTTTTCCTTTGACACAGTGCTAGCCTGTAGCTCTGAGATCACATGCGGGCAGACATCACAGCAGCAGTGCTAAGAAATATTTTATTGGTTGAAAAGAATTATTCCCTTCTTACCCAGAGTAAAGAAAATCATCCAGATCTAATAATAACTTGCCAGTCTTACCCCACCGGACTAGTGCAGATAGCGCAACAGAAATTTCCTTTTCAACTCCTGGGAGAGCCTGTTCCCAAAGAGGGCTTTTCTTTTGATAAGGTGTTTCTCCTACCCCGCGCTGCTGAACCAGCCTGAATCAGCACGTCACCCTGTGAGTGCAGGAAGATCCCGGTCTCAGCCGCTGAGTCACATGAATAACTGGAATAGTTCTGCAAAGCAGAATTAATTCCCAGAACCTCTTCAGGCATATACCAGCAGGCACATGTTTTTGCTCCAGCATTACCTTACAGCTCTGTGATGTAGTGGAAAGGACACTACTGATATTTTTAATTGAGATAAAGCAGTTTACCTGGTGTTACAGTGTTAAACCTTACAAGTTTATTGTTGACACTCTCCTGCTTCCAAGAAGATTTAAGACTAAGCCACAACATAACAGAGCTATTAGGGTTAAGCTCAAATCAACTGTGCAGTGACTCAGAGCTTGTAGTCCTTTCAAACCAAGTGCTGGGGGGAGAAGCTTGTTATTATTAACTATTGAGTAGCTTGTGGTTCATGCAGACTGTTTAGCCAGCAAAGACATCTAAGGAAACTCTCTGGGTTTTTTGATCTATTATACTTTGGCAAAAAAGTCCGAGTTACAAGAACAGTGAATCAACAGTGCTGAGATTCTGGTTTAGCAAAGTCTGTAGACTACATGCTTGAAATTTGGGCAGAGATATGAAATTCTCTATAGAACCTTTCAGTCCTAAAACTCGTAAATGCTGCCTGTGTGTTAAAGAAATGAACTCGCCTAAAACAGGGAAGTGAGGGAAGAAGGCTCTGTAGCAAATGCAGAATCCAGATATTGCTCCAAAAAGTCGACCAGGGTGTGGGGGCTGTAATAGGGAAGTAGGATGAAATAGAATAATAGGAAAGCAGGTAGAAGGTTAGAGGTTAACAAAAATTTTGAGATTTTTTCCATTTAAGCTGTATTCAGTGTTATCTGAATAATAGTGATAAGCTGACCAGGCATGCAGGGGAATGAAGAAGAAACACCACTTTTACTTCCACCTGTTGCTCTTGAATATATCATAAATACATACAGGGTAATCTGCTCTACAGTCCAGCATCACTGATAAGAGGAACTGGTTGCGTGGCTTTTATTTCTGTCCTCTCTTCATTGTTCTAGAATATTAAAGTCAAAGTTTGTGCGGTTTCTCTACAAAATGCTGTAGTTTTTAATATATGTTAGTCCTTCAGAAAATGTTATGCGATGTTACGCTTGACCTGTTATTTTCAACAACCATCACAAAAGAACATGAAATTTAGAAGTTCAACATAATTGGGAAATATTACTGAAGGGGAGCTCTAGGGCCACCGTTTAAAAGTCTGGATGTTTGTGCTTTGAGTTTTGCCCACGCATGAAAATGTGCCACTTGCTTGAGCTCAAAGGCAGTACCTTTCCCTGAGGTATATCTGAAATGAATGCTCACCAAACCCAAACATTATTTCTGACATCTGTTGCTTGTTTGGATGGCAAAATGTGTGATAATGGTCAGAAGAAAGTATACAGTCCAGTAGGCATGGAAACCTCATATAGTTTTTTCCTGTTTCTTTTTCTACTTTTTCTAGTGAATGAATTGCTGCTGAATCCAGCTGGATGGCAGCCCAAGAGGCTGCAGTCCTCAGCTTAGCCACAGCACAGGGCAAACCTAGTCAAAAGTAATGAGCTTTCTCCTTGCATGTTCTCACAAAGTGCTATTTTCAGTAAGCAACTTTTTTTCAGGAAGAGTAGTTCAGTGCCTCAGGAAGAGTGACCATTCATTCCCTAGTCTCTCTGGCTAAGGCTAGAAAATAAAATAACCCAAACACAAAGTAGTGTATCATGACTCATATCCACATGATTCAACTCTTTCCCCCCATTCCTGCGTCCCGAGCAGGTGGCCTTATCCAGACGGTCTGCTGGGAACAGTCCTTGGCATTCACTGTCTCCCAAGTGTGCCCAGGCATCGTCTGGGAGAGCGCTGGCTGGGATGGGCCACTGCCATGCCAGGGAGTGTTCTAGCAGCTACACAACCTGAGAGATCGTGGACCAAAGCTGTGCCCTGGTCCTTCTGAGTTTAGGGTATAGATACAATCTCTGTGATGGCTGTAAGCAGAGAAGGCAGCTAGGGCCAGCGGTGGGTTTGGTTGTGTGATAGAGACACGAGAACACAGCCAATGCTGGCAGTCTTCTGCTCCAAATGCTAGCTCACAGAGGAATATCTCTCAAACCAGGGGACCCACAGGTAGAACAAGGATGGCTGGGATTTTCAGGGACCGTCTGAGGTCATCTGGATGTTTTTGCATGGTACCTAGAGCTATAGGATCTTGATCCATTCTTGCTCAGCTGCTAATGTTTGGTATACCACTGTGCAATTAAGGTGGTTTAAGCATATCTGTCTGGATATTGTGCAAGTGCTTGCAGCGATGACTTGTATACTTCATCAGCGCAATGCATTGGACAGACATACTGCCTGCTGCCAATAAAAGGTTTCTCAAATTTGATTTGTGCTATCATATTTTGCAACAAAAAGTACTTGTGTGAGGGCTCAGTCCAAGGACTGTTGGTGCTTACAGCAGCTTTCGTGTTGATTTCAGTGGGCTCAGTATTAGGCCCCCAACATTTTCATTGTGACAGCAGCAGCAGCAGCAATGCTACTGGATGTGCTCAGCTGCTCTTACAATCACTGCTTTCAAAAAACTGTTTGTTATTTTGTAGGGCTTGCCCAGTATTATTTTCTGAGAATCCAGTCAGCACCTTCACCCAAATGAAACCAGTGTGTGTTTTCATTGTTGTCCTCAAAAGGAACTAGAGGAGTCCTAAAACTGTACAGCTGCTTTGTGTGGTATTAATACATTATTTTGGAGCTCTATCAAGGAAGGGTTAAACAAATATGTAACATGGTTCTGTTCAACTTTGCCTTTTATTTATTTTCTCCTCAGACAAACAGGAGGTTGATAGCAAAATCACAATTTTAGAGCTACATTATTCAGACAATAGATCTGGCTGAGCAGTAGAGCTCAGTTTATGTTCCAAAGTGGAGCAGGACAGGTATTTATTATAGGAAAGCCCCCAGAGTGCAATAGTTAGTGGAATGCTCTTTCTATAAAATTTTACAACCAGTTTATAGAATTCCGCAGAGAAGATTGTCAAGATGCAATCTTTATTATATTTCAGTCCAAATCTCTGTGTGGCTTCTAAATATGTGTTATAAGTGTGCCTCTAAATGGACTTGTCCCTGGTCACATGGGAAGTGCGTCATGCCAGAATTGATATCATCATTGGATTATCCTACTTGCTAGCACTTTGAGTCTTCGCAATGCACTTTGAAGTCTTCAGAGGAAGAGCTTCATGGGAATATTTGGAGAGCCTGATTCAGTTCTTAATTGGACTGACTCATGTTGAGTCACCAGAATATCCATTAGCTGCGTCTTTAAAATCCAACACTCGGATTTTCAGAGGACTGTGAGGCAATCAGACACCCCCAGCTGCTGCTGAGGTTCCATAGGATTGGGATATCTACTTCCATTGTGCTCTCTGGAAAGTGCTGATTTCTAGTCCACCAACCAACACAGCTCTGGCTGCCAAGCCAGCCAATTTCTGTGTTCTTCTGACACCCAGTTGACCAACTGCTTGCCAGGCAGCTTTTGAAAATTATCTCCTACTCCCTGGCTTCAGCATCACTGGCACCTATCATGCACAAAGAGTTCACCACACCCACACCTTGCCATACTGCAGGAAATACTTGGCTAACAGAAGCAAAGTTAAAAATGCAAGAAGCATTTTCCTTTTCATTTCTAGGAAAGGCTTTTTACGCCATAAATCAGCTCCTTGAACAAACCAGCAAAAGGCAGTGAGTAAGGCATTTAGGTTGTGGGAAGCAGCAGAATTTGATGTTGAATAAAAATCTGAGTGGGACTCATTTCACCTAACTTAAGTCATCTGAAGTTAAGCATTCGGTCTAAACAAGCCACCCAACTCTTGGTCTCTTTTCAATGGGGACAAGTAGGTACTCTGAGATGGTGACTTATCCTGTCTGTCTTTCTTCTGCTGGGCTGAAATGAATTGCCCTTTGAAGTTGCTTCCAAATACCACTTCCTAATACTTGACAAAATATGTAGAGAATCTGGGCTGGGTAGTTTAGTATTGCTGATTAACAGCTAAAGTTAGGTAACATAAAGACTAGTACAAATACATTGCCATGTGCAAAGGACCATATTTAATAAAAGAGAACACTGGTTATAAGGCCAAAGTCTTGACATGTATGAAAACAATCATGGAAATTGCCTAAACTGTATATAATCAACGAGACATAACTGGTCCTGGAAACAGTCATACTGGCACTGGCAGATACACAGATGTGGGACAGAGCATCTGCTCCTGCTTTGCAGGTGTGCTACGGATGCTAGCAATTTTTCGCTCAACCTTGTTCCAGACATGCCCATGTACTGAAAGTGTCTTAGCAACTTTCTTTGCCTTTAAAGGTGGAATTTGTAGCAGATTTTTGGTTTGTTACCACTCCTTTTGGGGTGGGAAAATAGGGAGGCATCTAATCTGTGGACCACCTGGTGAATCTCTGCCCTATAAGGCCCTTTCCTAGAGGAAGACATTTTCTTCATTATGTAGCAACACCACCACAGAATGAATGACAGATGAGAGAATGAGCAATTCCAACTATTAGGATAATGAAGGGAAAAGAATTGGGCTACTCAGTCATAAAATTAAACTTTGGTGAACTTGGCCAAACCCATATGTGTGTTCTGGACCCACTTTTTTTTTACTTCTTTTTGAGGATCCAGAGAAGGATCTAAAAACCCTAGCAGCGTTATGGGGCTGCTGAAATTTCCATCATGTACATGCAGTATGGGCCAAGATTTGCAAACTTGTGTTTGATGGAGTAAAAAAAATCCTTACAAGGTGTTTGCAGAATTGAGGGTAAAGTACTAACGCTACAGCCTCACCTGGCGTGTGATTTTGCTTTTTCATTTTGATAGAGTAAAACTCTGAAACTAAGAAAAATGAGTCCTGACTTAGACTCACTAAAAAGACCCCACAAAACAATGTACGTGATCTGTGACAATTCTTTCTGAATAGCAGATTTGACTTGAGAGTAACTGTGGGCAATTAATTATTGAATATAGTAAGAATATTTCCTTTGTGTTTCTTATGACATTTCTTTGGTTAATTATATCATGCATCTATTAATATGTAAAGCGTGCTGCTAATAGTGTTCCACTTCCAAAATTAATAAAAATATGCCAGAAAACTAGATGTGTTATGAATAATACTAGAAATGTTACAAATAATGACGAGTGTGGAGTCAACGGGCCTACTCCCACAAGTAAAAATTATCAGGCATGAATAAGAATTGCAGGATGACAACGATAGTACTTTAAATCTTTGAAACACTTCACACACTTTCACCCTAGAGACACCTTGCAACAAAAGAAGAGGAGAGATGCAGGACCTGATCCTACACTGTTACGTCAAACAGACCTTTGCCAATGACTTCAATAGGTCTAGGATCAAGCTGTATAATTTGCCTAAGGTTGAACTGGATGTCAGCGGCATGATGAGCTCAGGCTTCTGGACTCCAGCCCTGTGTACTGTCCATGAGAGTATATGACCACTTACATCGTGTTATCTTTTAGTGTGGTGGTGACCATATAAATCACTCCTGCCTTTCAGTTTCATATCATTCTAATATTAACAGGGCTAGAAGTTCCAACCCAAACTATTCTATGATTATATATGTATATGTATACACACACACACACCTCCCCCTCCATGCTTAAGAGCTAGACATGATCTCCTTTACCTAAACCAGCTTGTGGACCATGAAGACTAAGGCTGTTTTAAGGTTTTCTTTCTGATGGCCACACTTACCCCTCCTTGGATCCTAAGAGAAAGAGTAGTAGAGGTGAAATATAGCTGGGGTAGTAAGGGCTGAAGCAGACCAAAATGGAAGGGCTTAGGGGACAGTGTAGAAGTTACTGCTTTTTTTTCTGAAGATTGATAAAAGTGTAATTCTGGAATAAAACTCACGATCTGAAAAGAGAAGGGATCGGCAGAGCTAGGCAGCAAAGGGAAGGGTCGTATCCGGCCCTGGTTTCAGCTTGCATTTTGGACCTATTCCTGCTGTTGTATCACTCAGTGATGTTTGGCATCCTGGTGCTTGCAGAATGTTATTTGGAAAAAAAATCAGTTGGGCTGACTGACAGTATGCTGGATATGTTGTCCCAGGGATAACATTTGCTACATAAGCTGAGGACTTGATGCAGACAGTAATCGTGCTTTTTGCCCATGCCTGCACATGCGTAATTCCCATTGATCTTGCTGACACTTGTTTGTGAAAAGGCTAAGCGAAGCCCCCAGTTATTTCACTTTGCACTATCATCATTTCAGTCTGAACCCATAGCTGTATTTATGAGGACTGATCAAGTCTGATTGAAGTCTTTCCATAGACGTTACAGGGCTTTAGGCTAGGCCCTAACAAAGACCAGATTCTTAAATTTATTACCATATCGCAAAAATGTTCTACATTATTTGCTTATTGTTGAGTAATACTTGATTTGGAAACTTTTTTTTCTTCCTATAGTAGAATGAGAAATCTGGAAAATAATTTTTTTATGAACAAGACTGGTAAAAAAAAAGTCAGATATTCTGTAACTTCTGAAATGAGAAATTAATCCATCAAAAACCCACAACACTGGACAGAGAGAAAGATGTGTCAGGAAGGAGAAACAAACTTTTCATGTGTTGTATCCTTATTTTAGTCAACAGTGCCTTGTTGCTGTTTTGTTCTTTGCCAAATTTTCTTTTATCTTGCTTTAGTTACTGTGCTCAGCTTTCTCCAAAAAGAACGTATAACATGGAATGATACCTGAATGGTTAGAAAGATATTTCAACAGCATACCTTTGTTCATGAAGACTGTCCTTGAAAAAAGGTAAGTGCTGCTAGGATTATTTTAGCCAAGTTTTCTAAGGAAACGCGACTCACGACTAGGATGTATGTGGCAGTCTGTTATTCCCTTTCTAGTGATCCTTGATGGTTTTGGCTGATATTAACCAAATTTGACTGGGAAGTAGAGGTCAAATACATAAAGTTCCTATAGATGTTGTGCAAATAGCTGGCCAATTAAAAGATAAGG
>VYZV01003859.1:54867-75953 GCA_013401275.1 Pandion haliaetus | reverse complement strand
AGTAATACTTGATTTGGAAACTTTTTTTTCTTCCTATAGTAGAATGAGAAATCTGGAAAATAATTTTTTTATGAACAAGACTGGTAAAAAAAAAGTCAGATATTCTGTAACTTCTGAAATGAGAAATTAATCCATCAAAAACCCACAACACTGGACAGAGAGAAAGATGTGTCAGGAAGGAGAAACAAACTTTTCATGTGTTGTATCCTTATTTTAGTCAACAGTGCCTTGTTGCTGTTTTGTTCTTTGCCAAATTTTCTTTTATCTTGCTTTAGTTACTGTGCTCAGCTTTCTCCAAAAAGAACGTATAACATGGAATGATACCTGAATGGTTAGAAAGATATTTCAACAGCATACCTTTGTTCATGAAGACTGTCCTTGAAAAAAGGTAAGTGCTGCTAGGATTATTTTAGCCAAGTTTTCTAAGGAAACGCGACTCACGACTAGGATGTATGTGGCAGTCTGTTATTCCCTTTCTAGTGATCCTTGATGGTTTTGGCTGATATTAACCAAATTTGACTGGGAAGTAGAGGTCAAATACATAAAGTTCCTATAGATTTTGTGCAAATAGCTGGCCAATTAAAAGATAAGGTGTCCTCTTAATGTCCCTTATGAGGGAAATGCAAACACAACCCCTGTATCAGAGTCCATATGGTAAAGGCAGAGTGGGAAGTAGGTTTCTTTTGTCCCAATGCTGATGGAACTACTTAGAGAACAATGAGTTCATCACTCTCTAAAAGGAAATGCAGCATATTGGCTAAGTGGGTGACTTTTGCTTCATGACAGAAAGGTACTTTTCAGAGGGCTTTAGAGAAGAAGGTGCCACCCCATAGTGGTAAAGACTTGGCACATGGGAAAAAATAGAGGTTTAAAAATTAAAGATCCAAATGAAAAGGCACAAAGATGCAGAGGTGGCAGGAGCGGGATGAGTGAAGGATGTTGAGAGATGTTGATGGGACCAGATGGGTAGGCAGTACCTCCTTGTGTCTGGCCAAGCATTGGGATGCAAAGCTTCACCATTGTTTCAGAGCACATGAACAAGCAAAAGGATAAGTAAAAGAGGTGTCAAATGCAGAAGAGGGAGTGAGGAACCTGATCTTCAGAGCTACATTTTTCTGCGTCCTTTTACAAGCACTGCACAGTAGAGACATAATTTAAGGACTCCTATTTTTGTTGGCAGAAGCAGAAATTGGTACAGAGTGGGACAGAGGGTACTTCCAGTTAAGAACGGCTGGGTCTGTCCCTCTGGGCAAGAACCCTAGATATTTTTTCCCTGAAATAACGCAGTCCCTTTCCCTCCTTCTTATGCTTTACCTACACCCTGTCCTTACTGAAAGCAAAGGGAGATTCCATTGTATTTCTTCAGCTTTTGTCGGTCTTACTCTATTTCAGATACCAGAGAAAGTTCTTTTTAGGGCTTAGTTCTTAAGCAAATGTGGAGGTTTATCAGAACTGACTTTTAGTGCCAAATTAATGTGCTGTGCTTGCTCTGTCCCTCTCAGAGGTAGTGAGAAGAGTAAGGTAGGGTGTGAACACACAACATTTCAGCAAGTCTGTGATAACTGCCTGGATGCTTGCTTTTACCCTTGGAAAATGGAAGTTAGCTTACTTCTCTTTTCCTGAAGGTGGCTTATTTTACGTTTACTGAAAACAGAAGCAAAGCAATAAAGCCACTTTAAGAAGTTCCTTCTACTATTGGAAGTTCATTTCTGCCCTCATGCTGCAGGTTACTGCCTTCTGTCGGTGCCAGTCCAGCTGCGTGGAGGTGTGCTTTAAATTAGATCACAGAAATAAACTGGGCTAAAGAAAACAGACAACCCCCCTGATTTTTATTTGGATTTTTTTTTTTCTGCTTTGGTTACTTTAGTGATGCAGTTCTCCATGTAGTTCCACAGCAGTTGTCTTGCCACATGAATGGGTGGCAAGCGTAGCACAGGGGCAGAAGCAAAGGTTTGGGAAAGCCTTGCTGCTGTCATAAGGTGACTGAACTTGATAGCCTGTGCTCCCTACAGAGTACCTGAATTGCTTCGGCTTCACACTGAATCTTACCTTGCTTTAACTTGTTTCTGTATTCATGGCTAAGGCCTACTACTATTAGCTGTATCTTTCTTAAGTAGATCACTATAAGTGTATTTCATGAAATAACTTCAGACCTCGCTAAAGCTTTTTTAACTTACTGACTTGAAGACCTGATCCTGCTTCCACTGTCATAAATGACAGAACCCTCCGGATAGTGAGGCTGGCCACAAAATTGAAAAGTCATTGTAAATGCTTTAATGCCAATGAATTTAGGGATTTCCTCAAGCACTTTATAGTTATGTTCCCAACTTTGTCTCTGCTTCACTGTTGATTGTCTCCTGTTCTCCCTAATCCTCCCTGGGCTTTCTGGAGCTCCATCTTCCCTTCCCACTGACAGATAAAAATTTATTGTTGCTAGCTTTAATGTTCTTGATGTATTGATATCTCATTCCTTTCATGTAAATGTAGGAATGTTTTGGTGTTCTCTTTTAGTCCTGAATTGACTGAATCCTCTATTCAATCTATTATTCTGTTCCTATTAGCAACCTAACATGTCAGCTTTTAATTACTCTAACCTTGCTGTTTAATTAGTTAAAGCTTGCTCGTCACTTTGAAAATTGAAAGTATTAAATACTTTCACGACATGATTATTTTATATTTGTTGAACAATTAGCATCAGGACGTTTTTAACCTTCTCTTTATATCCAATGATGGAATAATATCCCTTGTCACTTCCCTCCAGAAACCAAAGACGTACACCAAAACCACCCGCAGAGTAATTTCTTTACCATCATTTGACTCCTGACAGGGAGAGATTTAGCTCTGCACTACTTATCATTGTCTTTGCCTCAGCTTTCCCCACTTTTATGGTTCTCTTCCTGCTATGGATCCTTTTCAAGTGGTTGCTTAAATGGATCCCAGAAAGACTTGGGCATAGTGCTGCTGATGCATTTGTCTGTAGCGTAACCCACTTGCCCATGCCAGGAATGTATTCATGGTGCACTTACTTTGATTTATGCATTGGGAGATTAAAATTCAGTGCACCTTGGTTGATTATAACTGCAGAATTATCTCTCTTATCCAGTAACAGTAAATGCGGAAACAGCTGTCCTGTGTTGGTCTTTGTCAGGGGAAGGAGACCAGGCAGTTATCTAGATATCACTGAAGCTGTGTGAAACACCAAAAAACTAAACAAACCCCCTCAGAACATAATCTTCTTTTTTTAAGGCAATTTACCTGCAAAAGAGATGTATATCTATTATTCAATAGTAGTCAACAAATGATTCTGATATTTAGTCTTGTGAATTACTTGTATTCTCTAGGACTATTACTTTTAAATGTTAGCTCTTACCATTACTGCTTGTTATTTGCCACTTAAGCCACCATGTTATTGTTTCCTTATCACTTACTGGATAAATCCCAAACCCACAAAGACTCATCGCTTTAGTAAGGGTTTTTTTCAGAGGCATATATATGCAACGAGAGTTGTATGAATACTTACAACAATATTCTCTTTGAACATACTCCCTCCTGTAACTCTCTACAGTGAACAAGTAGAAGACAAGAATATGGTTAAAGCAAATTTAGTTTGTATGCATGCGTACCTTTTGGCTACACTTGACCAAGTTACACCACTGTTGCAAGAGGTCTCAGTGAGAGAAGTATTTGAGTTTTTAGTCTACACTAATTGTGAGACATGGAAAAATTATGATAGTAATAGAGACAGGGAGTTCTTCAGATTCAATTTTCAAGAAGACCATTAGAGACTTTTTTCTGATATAATTTCCAATCTTTTCCTACTCAGCTTTGATAATAAATATCCCTTGAGGACAGCAAACATGTATCTATTGAGAATCTTGGACGAGGGGTTTTAATGATTTAATTTAAAGTGCTGTTCATTCAATTCTTGCAATCTGTCTGTCTCTTTTCAATTCCTTATGTTTTTACTCAAAGAATTCTCCCTTCCAATTAAGTGAATGAACCTTAGAATTAAGTAAGGCTGTCATAGGAAGTAAAATGAATATGACTGATTTTTATAATATAAATTGGAAGCAATTACCAGTTTTCTATCTTCATGCTTGCTTGGAAAATTTACACTTAACCCAGCAATACACCTTAATTAAAGGCCTATCTATCTATCTATATAACCTTCTCTTTCCAGCAAAAGTCCTTCTGTGAGCTGTATTAAATTTACTACAGCTTCATCTCTTTATTAATAACCTTTTTGTATATTTTCAATTAAGTTTCTGGTCACATTATAGCACTGAGGTAAGAGCTCTGTCTGACCTTTAATAGGATATGGATAATAGAACATCTTTGGCTCATGTTCTCCTTTGGTAGCACAACTGGCCACTTTTACTAAAAACATCTATGGAATTTGTAGATGGCTAAATGTGCGTGTTGCATCAAGAAAGACTGCACCAGACTGCAGTAAAACTCGATGGACATCTATTCACAGTCTCTGAGACTAGACAGTGCTTAAACAACCTCACTTTTTCTTGATTTTATGGCAAACACCAGTGGGAGACTGTGAATGACTCTTAAGATAAAAATATTTTATTTTGACTGATATTTTCCATATGGCAAGTCATGCTTCTCCCCATGTGAACCCTAAGGAGTGTACTGTGGGGCAGAGGGTGTAGTTACTTTCAGATGGCAAGGACCACATCATATCTGAATTCAGATGTTAATGTTCTGGCATTTGGACACCAAGTAGAACTGGCAATTAATGGTGTAGAATAATCAGGGATGTTTATGCTCCCTTGAAGCCCAAATTATTTCTGGGTGGGAAGAGTATATTTGGTAGTCAGCCAGAGTTTTGTCAATATGAATATCTGAACCGGCTGCTTTTCTTGCTGTTCTCCCATGGTTGGATTTATGTGTTCTTCTTTATGTCTTTGTCTCTTGTCTTGTAACCTGTAGCTCGTGATGCTCTTACGAATTTTACTGCCAGAGGCATCTATCACATATTTTTCTCTTGATAGGTGATTATCATTTCACTTCATTTAGTATGAAAACCCCAGCTCCTCTTCAGCTCCATTTTTTTTGTTCTTGAATCAGCCTTTCCCTAGTTTAGTTCAGCAAATCATACAACCAGCCTCAGCTGAAAGTTGCCAAAGCACAAAGAGGACATAGTAAGTTAAATGTGCCAAGGTGACATATCTCTGCATTAATTCTTGTTGATACTTCTGTCTCCATGGATGTCTGAGTGTTTAGGAAACCTCATCTGGCATGTCCACATAAAGTGAGGTGTAAAGATCAAAGCAGTAAATTTGTCCCAGATGGGGCAGGGCTTGGTATTTCAGATGGAGAACTTGATCTGTGGCAGACCCTCACTGGATGCCAAGGGAACAGCTCCGGGACGGCCTCGGCTCAGGGCAGGAGTGCCACTCCTGCAACGACGTGACTCACGGTTATTCCCACATGGGTTTGTCCTATTGACTGGAATGCCTGTTTCAGTGAATTACCGGTTGAACCTGCTGGTGAATGTGCTGTATCAAAGAGCTGTGGAGCAATACCTTCCTCAGGCAGGTGCTTGGTTCTGAGCACTACTTTGGAAGTGGCTGAGATCCGCAGATAACACTCACAGAGGTTGCGTTATTTCCGAGGCAGTCCTGCCTTGGTTTAGATGCAGTCCAATGCACCTTGCCCTCGAGCAGCAGAATCTAACAGTCACTGTCTGGGCTGTTTCACCCTCAGTCAGCAGCACTCATGCTTCATCACTGTCCAAACTGAAAGTGTATTCATCATTGTCATCGTTTGTACACCTGTCACGATACTGCCTTCAGCTCTACCAGTATTTCCAGCCCAGTCCACCCATTTATCAGCTTCTTCCACAATTATTTCCATACTTCCTTCTGTGTCATAGCCTATATTCCTGGTATGAACTCCCTGACTTTTTCCACCAGGCTCTGAGTCTTTGTGTATTTAGCCTCTCTTAAATACACATTTCAGCTTGTTTTTCTACAAAACTGAATTTACTTCTACATCGATTAGGTTTTGTTCCTGTTCTCCTACCCACTTTCTACTTCCCTATCTGTCCTTTGTGAGTTGAGATTGTGAGTTGAGAAACAATCCCTTGTTTAACACGCAAAGCATGCAAACACATGCTAAATAATTACACAAATATTTTTGAATTGCTTTCATTGTGTTTTTTATTATCATTGTTTTGGTCTTACGATGGAAAGCAGAAGCTGAGTGAACCAAGGTACCTGTCTGCGAGTGGAACTGGGACTAGACACTGAATTTCTCAATTCCTGTTCAGGCTGGAGCACATGACTGTCTGCTCTGTATGTTTTCCCCTGGAAAATTTTTATTTACAGAAACAGAAGTTCTGGAACTTCATAACTTTGCAGTAGCAGTTTCTCCAGTATGCTCAAAAGACCATTTTTTTTAAGCTCAGGCCATGCCAGCTACATTTCTGCTATATCATAGGAAAGGAGATTGTTGTGAACACTGAATACTTCTCTACCATTCCCTCTTCCCACTTTTCAGAAAGCCCTAGTTCTCATGTAATCTGATTACGTGAGGCTCTCCATCTTCGATTAAAAATAATTCTACTAGTTCTTCAGGTCATAGAGAAAAGCTTTGCACAGATAATCAATCCAGTTTGAAAGACTGAAGCCTAGAGTGCAAACTACATCCCTTTGGGGTGATGTGTGGGTTTCCTAGTGGCATTCACTATATTACTTTTCTAGAAGTCACCAAGAGCCAGTCAGAGCTGTAACACGTATTTGGGTTTTTAGGCCATGCATTTTACCTAAAATATGGTGGATCTGTGGGAGGAAGATGGAACAGCCCAGAAATGGCATCGTTATGACACATGGAAGACAGTGATTCAGTTATTTCGCAGGTACATGGACTACTGCAAATATGCAGCTCATAAAAATCTTGACAGTTTTTAAAGAAGCAGTTTGATAGTGTCAGTCCCCTTATCATCACGCCAACTGGTCATTTTGGTTTGCCGCATAAACAGAGGGCTCAAGGAACAGTTGAGCACTTGGTTGGCCTGAGCAAATATAACTATCTTCTAAGGAAGAAGCATTGTGCATGAAGCTTTAATTGACATTTCTTGATCTGGACTTGTTCTGTGAATGAGGAGAGGACCTCAGCCTCTGAGGATGCTAATCTGGCACTTCTTGCTGACCTTAAATTGACCTACATAGTTTAAACCAAACTGATGTACAAGTGACACAATTTCTGCTGCGAGAGTGCAATATGTGCCAACACTTTTAATATTACATTTTTTTCTGTCTGTTTAATCTAGTATCTGATGTGAATGGAGGGAAAAAAAAGATGTACAACGTATTCCTTGCACCAAAGCCTTAGAAAAGAAAATGTAAATGCATGAGTATGACACAAACTCCCCTTCTGTTAACACGCACTCGCAGACTTGCTCAGGCTGCCAGAAGCATAGTTAGCCAACCTACAGCGTGTATATATGTAATTTACTGAAGGGAGGGGACAGGCCTAATTTATGCACTTGGCCCTCAGACCATGGTTTACCTCAATACTTTTCAATGCGCAAATTCTGTAAATCTTACTGGGAGAAAGAATGTCAGCTCACGCCAGGCTCTGGACATGCTGAAAATGTCGCTCGCACAGATGATGACTTGTGTTTAATTTGCTGTTGTGGATGGGCCTGAACCAAACTCTCTTGTTCCAAACATCTCGAAATTTAGGAGTTTTTGGCATCCCAGTCCAGATATGAGTCAATAGTTCTCTGTGTTCCAAAGAATAAGTATTAGGTTGCAAAGGTGGGAGTCGTTATGTAAATGGGATATTATAAAGGAATATCTATATTAATACTTTTGTTATGCCTTGGAGCCAGAGGTTTGCCAAGGCTTAAGTGGACTCAGGATGAGCTGGACACATCCAATTAATATAAGTAATGTGATTTTTCTTGAACAAATGTGACTCCTCGGTGCACATTACAGCGGTTGAGTGTTCCAGCTCTGCTGCATCTGGTCCTCAGAGGTTTAGAGATGTGTATTCTAGTGTTGAAGCCGGCTCTTATTTCTGATTTTGTTTGGTACTAAATAAATGGGTTCTGATTTTCAGCACTTCTGTCAGGGAAGTAAAAAATATTGGTGTATGTTATTGATGGATATACAAGCCCTAGGAAAAAAAAAGAGAATATGAAATTAAGAATTATGCGTCTGTATGCAAAGTGCGTGCATTGGACCTCCCATCTCTTTCCTGATGTCACTGCTGTATTCATAGTTTCTGTATCATGTAAAAGTCTTCTAAGGCTTCTCTCAGTGTAGCATCTGAATTTCTTCCACTGGTGCCATAATTAACATCTAACATGTTCTGCTGCTTCTCTCTTGTCCAGAGGGAATCCATATGTGCAGTTTATCACGGGGCTCAGGTGCTGGCTCAGACAGGGCAGGTGGAAGTTGAATGCCTCAATCTGTGCAGTTGTACTTTGCAATTTGAAGATGTACTGTGCACTTTGGTTAAGTGTGCAGGTCTGCTCGGTTTTAAGGAAAGGAAATGGGACTTCCTTCCACAGCCTCCTACAGAACCCTTAATATTATGTAAATGTTTTGTGATTCACCTATCATCATATACCAGTCTCACTCCGGGATGTCTCCTGAGTGACTGGGATTCACCACTGGCAGATAAAAGGGGAGAAAAACAGTGGCACTGAGGAAGATTATTCCAATCCCTCTTACAGCTTCCCAGACTGGGAAAGACAGGCAGTTCCCCCTGCTCCTCCACAGCTCTCTCCATGGCTCACCATGATCTCCACCTTCTCTCACTGCATGGGGCCCCAAACTGGAATTGTTCTGTCCAATCCAGTGGTCCCTTGCTGCTGTGAACCATGCTGATTATACTGTGGTGGAAGAAGCCAGATTTGCCCCTTTTTCTGTGCTGTCTGAAATGCTGTGCATTTTGAACTACCCACACATGGAAGCAGTAGGCAGTATAATGCAAGCATGGAGCAAGCACAACGTACTACATGAGGATCAGCTTAGCATGTTGGATCAGTGACACTTTGCAGCATAATACAAACCACTTACTCTTTTTCACAGCTGTTCTCCCAAGCATTTTAAGCATACATTTGCCCTCAGCATGCAGGAGATTTACGTATTTCACTTCCATTGACATGGTAGAAGAGACCCTCCTCACTTGCAGATTTGTTCTTTTAATAGGCATCCAGCACAAATGGGAATTAAGTACATGTGTGTGTCCAACAGAGAGTAGACCAGAACCAGCTGTAGGCACAAATAACTGCTTAGGAGGCCCATTTTTTTGTGCTGATTTGGTAACTCACAGGACAGCCAAATCTTCCTTTTTAGGAATGGGAAGAACAGGAAAAATAGAGGACCTCAGCTTCAGATTGTATCACCCGTGAAAGAGGAGAGTCAGCAGGGAAAGAACTCTCCGCATGAGGTTCTCCTTTGCCTGCTGGAGCAGCTGGAGAAAATAAGGTTCATTGTGGGCAACTGTGAGCTCATTCTGCCTCTACTCCAAGCTGGCAGAGAAGTCAGGGTGCTTTGGGCTCTGAGTCAATGCTGTGATAACTTGCTCGCGTGACTTACTAATTGAAGTTAGAGATACTTGAAGATTCTAAATGTCTGTGGCATAGACATGCTTCACTCAGCCTTAGTTGACTTATACTCCAAACCGTTTCAAATCATAAATCTAAGTCAAATGTATTGCAAATGGTAGAAGGACAATGTGGATTTGGGGAGAGACAGGTAAGGCTCTGTACGCATTCTCGCTATCGGGAGATGCAGAGGTGAGTCATCTGCGTTGTATGATGACAACGCAAGCACAAGGAACACAGTCCTCAGCAAAGTCCTTTTAGAGTTACCCACACGACAAGTTGAATTTTAAAGACAAAAGAAAATGGTATTAGGAGGAAAGAAGTGGCAATGACTGGAGCCCTTAATTTGATGCCAATGATATCTCAAAGTAAGCAATTTCCCAGAGGGTTGTCAGAGATGTGAAATGAATTGTAAGACTGCTTTATAGGCATTTGTGGGCACACACACCTGCTTACAGCAAGGGAAAAGACAGTGCGTAAATGTCTGGAATATTACATAAAAGCTGTCTGGTAGACTAGGCAGAGCAATTAAAATCCATCTCGCTTAAATGAACCCTGAGTGCAGGTCAAACAAATCTAATTTTTATTGTTCCTTAAGGAGATGTCTGTATAGGAGACAAAAGGGGGATGCGGCCATCAGGTTAAAAAATCAAGATGCCTTTAAAAAATTAAATGTTCACAATAGTGCTACAGCAAGCTAGATAAATGATATATTACAGTGATGGTTTAAAACTAATTGATGACTAATGTTGTAATGCATTTGTAGCTACACTGATCTATTATATATCTTGGCCAAGCTGAAGGGACACTTCAAGGAGAAAAATTGCTAACTGTTTTAACCTGATGGAACTTGGGGAAAAAATAGTTACTTTAAGAGATAAATGGAAAGGCTGTGACCTCCTAATGTACATCTGGGTCTTGCAATGCAAAATCAAATTATCATTAAACAGAATGTGATCTGTGATGGAATTAAAACAACTACCAGCCAGCACAGAAGTTTCTGCAGAGGAATACAATAGTGCAGTTTGAGCTGAGACCATTAGCTAAAAAGCTGCCTGGCTAAAGAACTGGTGTAACAAGTTGGTATGGAATTGTTTTGCTCTAAAATGAAAGTTCATTTAATTGGAGACTGCAGGAAAAATGTAACCATATTTACAGCAATTTACACATGTAAGACATTCTATAAACATTACTTAATTAGTGTATAAATAATTAACAATTTACCCTAAGTTCTGAATAACATGTCTCTCTGGCTCTTGGAGGGGAGACAGGGAGCCTCATTTTCCCCTCCTCATTTTTGTCATGCCTGAGGCTCATGCCCGCTGGGTTTTACCCTTACAGTTGGAATTCAGAGATGTCAGTCAGGCTCTGCTTATTTTCACATCTAATTCATGCAAAACCCAGGTTTCCTCCTGAGGCAGTAAACTGGCCCAGATTTGCTTCAAAGTTTGGCCTAGGTTCAGTGAATGACTCATTTTAACTAAGGTACATCCATCTTCCTGGCTGAAACACAATATAGGAAGTCTTGTCAAAGAGCAAATACCCCCCCTAGAACTAGAGCTTACAGATTCAGGACCACAGAAACCAAAAGTAACAGATTGTTTCATCCCCTGGATTCCTGTTACCCAATATTAAGGACATTGAGTGGGTGTACTAGGAACATCGTTACTCAACCCAGAGTACCAGTGTGGGCTTTCGCATGCTAAACAAGCTGCAAATGGCTGGGATGTATTGATGGAAGCTGAGCTGGGAGGAGTTGCAGTCAGTAAGCCTCCGTGGTCATAGGCTCTGTGCAAAGTTATATTGAATAAATACGGCAACAGGTTACAAATGAAGATAACACCGGGGGCCGCTGCTAAAATATGGATTACCTTGAAAAGGCCATGATTAAAAGGCCAAAAATACCACTGAGATCCTTAGCCTTACTCTCAACCTCTGGCTTGGTTCCCTTTTGCGAGAGAACAATCTGACAAAGACAGCCCTCACCACAGGTGACACTAATTTTCTTCTGGTTGAGATTAAGTTAATGTAGCAAGAACATGACCAGCCCATGATACTGCCTGAGAGCAATGTACGCCTCTATGATAAATTAACCTTCCAGTGGGAAGCGCTTGCAATACCAGATTGCAAATATTTTGTACTCTGAAGGGTTTGATGTTCCAAAGCCTCCATGTATTTAAACTGCTGTACATTAGGCTTCCTCATTTGCATTCATTCAGTTTTGGTTTGAAGCCCAATACAGGCAGCAGCTTGGAAAAATAGTTCTCTAGCTCAAGATGGAGCAGCTGAAGTCTTAATTCTAGAGGTCTTTCTTTTAAAGAGGGACATTACTCTTGGGTCAAAATTTTGAGTTATTCAGATCATGCTATTGGTGTCAGTTTTCAACATTAGAAACTCAGTGACACAAGTACCACTGAGCAGACCTAGAACATACATTTTCTCAAATTATGATAAACAGTCACATCCACAGCTCTGTCTGGGATTTCTTTCCCTTCACTAACATTAAAATAAAGCAACTCTAACAGATATTTTTCCTCCCGTATCAAGGTGACTTCCTAAAGTTTGGTGCTGAGTAAATAATTCTCAGATGGGCATTTTTTTAAGGTAGAAAAAGCATACAAAATACCTTTGGATGAAACTTTGAGCTACTGGTTAATATAAAAGCAATAAAGTAAGGGAAAAGAACTGAGTAAATTTGAAGCATGGCACTAGCCAATCAGATTGACTGTAATAGGTGGTTGAAAAAGATTAGGTTTTATTCTGGAAAACTTGCTTCATTCAGTAAAAGCTTCTTCTCCCTCCTCTCTATTCTTCAGAGTTTACCTTAAGATTTTTTTGGGGGAAATTCGACTTACAGCAGTAGAATATACAAATCAATGAATAGACAGAACTAAAGCATCATTCCCTTTGAAGGCAGCAAAAGGGAGTACGTACAGAGGTGTTGGAACCCACTGGCCTCCCTCCCCAAACCCTGTCACCAGCTTAGGGGGGATCTGTACAGGCCCCTGTGCTCTAAGCAACCACACAGAGCTCTCATAGGTAGGGTGCCCATCATGGTGGAGTCGTGCCCTACGCATAGGCTTGCTTCTTAGCTGCTGACCCTCAGTGGCCAGGATTCCACTGAGTGAAATGTTTGCAGCCCATGGGTTAATTATCTGCCATCCTAATTGTCCAGTCCTGTATCTCCCAAGACGATAACTTTTCTGTGTATGTTGTGATGATGGGGACGAGGTGTCAGTTAGAACATCTCATGATATTTCCATGATGACAACATACTGTAGGTAAGGAAACTCTTCCCGTGTTTGGATCACACGCATAAACAATGATTCTGTCAACTCTTGGAGAGGGTGGTGTTACATACCCAGTCTCCTACTCCTTCTTTTGAAACAATCACACATAAAATAGCCTAAAATAAGAGTGCAGTTACCGTTCATTTCCTTCCTCAATTTTTTATCTTGCTTTATAACAACATTTCCTTGCTGTAGCTGACAGAAAGGGCAAAAATGTACAGTATTTCTGATTTTTGTTGTGTCTTGCTTTTTATTTCACTTTCAGTTTTTCAGACTAGTCAATGATTCAAAAAGTTCATTAAAGCTGTGATGCTTTTATTATTGCTTCAGAAAGACAAACTGCAAAATCCAAAGGTTAGCAACCAGAATGTGATTTTAAAGAATGCTTAAAGCAGTTTCATTCTGCTGCTTGTGCTTAGCACTGGAAGAAACTCTTAACTGCAGTTGTCTTCTGTGTTTTTTATCTTTTGTACACATATTTCTATATACGTTTTCATTTACTGATAGCATTTGATCCATTTGATTTATACTAAGGCTTTGATTGTCAGATTAGTGTAAAAATGCAAGTAGGAAATTTAAAATGTAACTTTGATTGTTCTATCTTTTTCCATGTTCTTTCTAATATTATTTCAATAGTCTAAAGGAGTTTTTGATGTGCTGCACTGAATATTCTGACTCGTAAGAGAGCTCAACATTGGGTACATCATTTACCAGTTCACTGCTGTCAAAAGCTATTGCATCCTTCTTCTCTCTTGACCCAAGCCTGATTAATCTTTCCGTAATTTGGGTTTGATACGGTTTTGAAACAGTGTTGATTTTCCCAGGAAGCCTTAAGAACCTAGGCATCTGCTTAGTGCTGTTTGGGCAGCTCAAACAACTGCAGAGGCAACGGAATAATCTCCCCCAGACCTCTGACAGCATCACATTTCCACTGTTTGCACACACCCACCCACCCACCTGGTGCCTGGTATGTGTAGCACTGGCAGGAAAAGCCGGGGAGACTCCTGTTTTCTCAGCCATGACCTATGATGCTGCATGATTTAAGGAAAGGCCAAGTTAGTTCCAGGAGGAGGGAAGTGTTATAGCTCTTTTTCTCTGATTCTGCACAGAAATCAGAAGTTTTCAACATCAGTGAGAGCATCGGTGTGTATATTCTGATTTCCATCTGTCACGCAAAGCATAAATCCAAAGCACTATGTGAGATCAATCATGCCCAAAATATTTAAAGTTACCTAAAATGTTGGAGAATTAATATCTTACATTTTTCTCTGGAGTCCTGAGTGGTGCAAACATTCTGTTAATCATATATTACAAGCTCAGGCAACACATTAAGTTTGTAAAATAGATTTATATAACAAAGATGAACCAGAATTAACTGGATCCACAAATGTCTTTCTACTCCCAGCTGTCTATAATTGTTTTATTACATTTCTTTGGGTTTTATCCTGTTTGCTGTGACCTCCTACTGGCAATGTATCTGTAAGGAAAGAAAAAAAAGCAAGACACACTAATGTGTAAGACATACAAAATAAATCCTGTGACGTTTTCTAATATGTGAATATTCCTAAATGCCAGACTAAAACATCCCTCCAACGGTTTCTTTTACAGACTTTCCTTGTTTCAGAAACTTGGCCTGAGTTAGGAGGAAACCCCATAACTGTCCCTTAAAAGTTGAATTGCATCAGTGTGGGTAAGATGTTGGGCGAAATTCTTTAATGGTGTAATTCCATGAAAATCAGAAATACTACATGAGGGCTGAATCTCCCCCGTGGTATAAAATTACCTCTCTAGAGGCAAGACTTTTGGAAACGGTATCATATTTTAATTATAAGCAGACAATTTGTTTTGGGTTGTATACAGAGCATGAAAATCTAACTGCTATAGGAACTAGCTACATATATGGTGATTTTATTCCTCTTTCTAGTGCTGTTTGGTTTATTTGTGTATGATTTGCAGGTGGCTAAATGATCCTATAAACTTCTTTTTATGTACTTGAATAAGCCCCTGTTGAATTTAAGATTTTAAAAGATTACAGTGCTGGCTTTAGAACATCATTTGTACATTTTGCAATGAGTTTAAGAGAAAGGCTGCATGTTGTTTATAATCTGGGAAGTCCAGATTCCAGTTAACAATCTTACCCTTGGAGAACAGACAATTATATTTTTTACGAATTAACAGATGTTGACGGTACTTCGCCTCCCATGACTGTTTTCACTAGTGTCTGAATTCAAAGGGCAAGATAGGATTTGTCTGTTGTAGAAAGTCGCCGGCGTGGCAACAGGACACGCCGCTTGAAGTATGGTTGTGCTTTCTTCAACCCTTCTCCACACTGACTGGATTTTGGCATCACTGTATGATATATCACCACTGCAACAAACTAGTTCATGTCAGCTGGTCATATTCTACAGAAAAAGTCTTGAAGGGATGTTGCAGAAAAATAATTAGCCTCTGTTAGTTATTTTTCATGAGATGTAAGGTATTGAGAAATCTAAGGAGCTCGACAGATTTTCACAGCTTGGCTCGTAAAATTCACTTCCAGCTCAACAGATTGTGTTTTCACGATTTTGCACGTCTGGATTTTGGCATAGAGCTATGATGGAAGACGTCTCTGGCAAATCTGCCTCGCAGACAGAGTGGGGCAGTATGTCTGTTCCTGGTCAGTGAGGAGTCCAGTCTTACCTGTGAGCTGTAACCTGCCTGCCCTCACCTATGTAGTTTCTGTTCTACAAGGCAAAGGCTGCACAGCTGTAGTTGGCACTGACATCAGTGATCTCAGGAATTACTTGAATATAAACGTTAAAGTAATATTTCTAATATTTAAGGAGTGTAAAGGGATATGCAAAAGTTGCAGGGGTATCTGTACTGTGCGTTCATGGACTGATCCTGTTCTGGGGAGCAAACAGAACATTTTCACATGCCAGCAACATGATGGGTACAGCAACAATGTGTGCAAAGACTACTGAGGACCCCCTCTGCTACACCACAGCAGCGGGCTCCTTTTCTGGCCAAGCATTTGGGTGGAGAGGGGGTCTTGTCCCTAACCTAATCTGTGGGGCTCCAGCAGTCTTCCCAGAGGGGAACTGGTTGATGAAAACATGACTTTAAGCCAGAATTTTTTCCGCATTCACACCACAGAAGGAGAGTTTATAAAGGTGGCAAGAGTCATGTGCATTTTTCCTTTGTGTATCACTGTTCGGCAACAAAGTCATCCTATTTTCCCACAAGGATCACACGGTGTCACAGAACTTCACTTATTCTTATGGCATGGGCAGTGCGGTTTCGAAAGAAAAATCCCCGTGCTGTCTGGAATGCTCAACTGTTGGGTACCAGAGTCAGAAAACATCCTGCCTGCCATGAACGTTAGGAAAACAGAGCAGCCCTGACCCAAGTGCCAAGTGGTTTTTTTGGAAGGCTGACTCCCCTGAGAATAAAGGATATTGGTACTCAGCCAAGAGGGCAGGCAGGAACAGGCCCTGGGCAAGACTCTGGAATTTTGGTAGAGCCTGAAATATTGTATGCTTGTTTGTATCAGGTTCTGACTTTTGTATTAAAAGGTGAGCTACCCAAAATGTAAGGAAATGGGTCACAAAAGGATAAAATCTGAATTATTTTTCTAGCTATCTTTAGAGCTGTCTAAAACAGGGATTTCCCTTTTTGGCTGCTCTAGTATCTAAGAGTAACTTAATAGCTCTGTTAAAAATAGAAAAAGTCCCCCAAAGGAAATTTCCTTTTTTTCCTACTGCACACTTAAAAATCCCTTCTTGTTGTTGCATAGTATTCAGTTGTTTTTTACTTCCCTATTTCTCTGTTTGAATGAATAGTCCTAGTCTAATGACTCAGTAAGCATTTCATCCAGAGTATTCCCCAGCTTCTATTTCCTATACCAGTGTTATACTACTTCTTAAAAATGAGATTGAAAACCACCCTCAGGTGCTTGTATTAACTGCCTAAGCAAGCATGTGTTATGTGACCCTTTATAAATCTTTTCTTCCTTTCAGTCGTTATGCTCATCAACACCTAGGTAAGCAGAATTTTTGAATGCTCAGAGATCAATTTCTGCTTCTGTAAGTAAAACAATCTGCTTATCTGCTTGTTTTGTTTTGGTAGATGGATTAGCTTTAGATTAAGTTTTCTGCATAGAAATTCTTGAAAACACCACACATAAGTGGGAAAATTGCAAAAAAGAAGGAGATTCTATATACAGATAGATTTTATATTATTCATTTCCTCTTTATCTTAAATTTAAAAAGTTTTGAGAGTAAATAGACTAGAACCCTTTGTGGATTTATTTCTAGTGTTGCAAAGCAGCTCAGTAGCCAGCATGGCTAGTCTCTAAGCTCCTACCGCCTCTGAAAAAACTAAGGTAATGTGAAGTTGTCCTAGCGATGTCCTTGCCCTCACTGCAGGCTACTGGATGAGAATATGCCCCGACAATCTGTCTCTTATCTGTGCTGAAGTTTGGCACTGAACCTGAGCAAGAACTTTTTTTTTCCCCTGTGGTGGTAGTTTCAGTTATCAATATGTACCCACGCTTTCTGATTTGGGGCCCAAAAGAAAGCCCCAAAGCCGTTTCAGTTCAGCCTCTGGGGCTGAAGTGCACCCCGGTGGACTGAAAGGTCTGCTCTGGTATATTTGAGAGCCCTGAATCACTGGAGTCAGAAATGCCAACAATTTTTCCACTTACTTATTTTTGCAAAATGCCCTCTTGACTGCAAAGCTAGGCCTATTATTTGCATTTCCAGCACAGCGACGGTGAGCAATTCAGCAAGACATTCTGTATGTAGTTTTCTACTGGGGCGTCTCACTTGTGCATATGTTGTGCTCCTGAAATGACGGTTCGCACTAACATTCAACAGGAGGCTGGGATGCTGGGCCAGAGCTTGCATCCAGGGAGGCCAAGAGACATTTTTGTGTTTATCTCAGTGGAGCGGGACTGGATCTTTATTTCCTTGACAAGGCCAGAAAATGTTCATTCTGTCTCCCCTCCACACACATATTTTCTTTTCTTTATAGAATAAGTCATTTGTCTTTATCTCACCATTCACCTCTCTCTTTGATTGCAGTTAATGGAATTGTCACCTTTATGTACTCATGTTCCATTTCTCAACCTGTCTGGACTTTGGCCTCCAAAGGTTACCACTGCTAGTGAAGTAATATGATTAAGTGAGTCTTTTTAGACAGATTTATGCAAGATTTCTTCTCCAGCAAGTGTCACATCTAGTCTAGTTCTGCAAAAGAGAATATTTCAAAGATGCCAACTGTCATCTAAAACCACTAAATTGTTCTGCATTGCTGGTTGAGGGGACTGCAGGCCATCTCAGAGCAATGCTGATTTACACTACCTGAAGCTATACCCCTACAGCTTGAAATACGGGCTTTTGTTAATAATGAAAAAAAGAATGTTCCTGTCTCACAGAAAGCACATTTAAAATGGAATTTTCATTAGTTACTCTGTAATGAAGAGGCAAAAGGCTGTATTTTAAGAGAATCTGTCCAGAATCTTGGAAAAAGAGGGAGGTTATTTGAAGCAGTAATATCTGAAGCAAAACTACAACAGCCACACTCTAAATAGAAAAAAGTGGTCTTGTGTTCCATTTAAGGTACATCCATCTATAAGATATTTTCAAGTTTATAGAAAGATTTTGTAATTATAGAGAATTCACTGCACACGTCTACTCTTCTTGCATTTGATGCAAAGCACAAATTAATCACCATTATTCTGCACTAATATAACACCTCTTAACCCTCAGCTTTCAGAATATTTCAAAGGAGTAATGAATTGAGCCTCATGTGGTCTTGGGAATATGTAATAATCTAAACTTTGATCTTTCATTTAAAATAAAAGCATTTTCAGGACTTTGGTTTTGGAGGCTGGAGATCTTGTAACTGTTCTTGAAAATATCTTCATTTGTTAGCCCCTTGGAAAGAAACCATGTGAGTGCTAGAGAAGTATAATGAAATGGAAAAATGCATTAAGGAAAAGNTTTTTTGCTATTTATTAGAGCAAAAAAGACCTGGATAAATTGAGATACTCATGTGATATAGGTGTAGAAAAGGCAAAATTGATCCCTGTCTGTAGCTAAAAGGGTGCATAGGGAATTATTATTGCCACGGACGAGTCACTAGCAAGACATCATTTTGAACATTACACATTATGCTGGGCTATGATCACTCATGTTCAGAAAAGATGAATTCTGACTGAAACAAGGGCAGAGAAAGCTTATTAGATAATCCAAAACTTGCTGTTATGAAAGAAAATGTAAATGGTTAATGTTTAACCTGGCAAAACAAAAGTTAAGAAGGGATTTAAATGGTGTCTACATATACACTGTGGGAGGAGAACAAGCATTATTTGTATTAAAAGAAAGTGTCAGCCACCTATGAATATACAGAGGACAGAAATAATGAAATTTGGTTCTAATGAACAGCGGAATAGGACTCTGGAACAAAACAGCGAAGAAGGGAGATAGTTGGGACGGCGAAGAGCAAGAGCTCAGCATGTGTACAGAAGGGTTTATAGGATTGGATCATCAGAGATAGCAGAATCACACTCAGGTCCATTACTCTGGGCTTCATTTTACTGCTTTTCAGTTGAACAAAACATTTTGGTATATCCACAGTCACAGTACTTTGGTTTGTGTCTCTGAACTTTAATACTCTCCATGGTGCACTTCCTTGGTCAGAGTGGTACACTTACGCTACGATTAGTTCCCATGGGCCAGGTGCCCACGTGCCTGGACTGGTCTGACTCAGATCGGGACGTACATGTCTCAGAAGAGAGAAATTTGCATCCCACTGCAGGAGGTGCAGACCTCCTGGGGAGCAAAGCAGAGCATGAGAGCACACGCTCCCACCGTACAATGAGCTGACTTGGAATTACAGTCAGGAGGGTGGTATCTATCTGTTCAAAGCGAAACATTTGGACTAATGCAAGAAAACTCCAAATACTTCAGTTTGGGTCTAATGCCCTTCCCTACCCTGCCTAGACGCAAGGTATTCCCAACGGAAAATCGATTTTCACCCAGAAGATTTCAGTTTTGTAGAAGTAGTGTTTTCCATCAGAAAATCATTCCAACGGAAAATTACTAACTGGTTCTAATACAAAGTGACTAGCGAAGCTCTCAAAATGATTCAGTGGCAAAGCTGGAATGAGAACCCACAGCTCCTGACCACGAACCCTGTGCTCTAACCACGAGACAACACTCATCTTTCCCTGAGCAAGGTTGTTCCTGCAGTATTTCTGCCTGGGCCAAAATGGGAAAACTCTGGAAATGTTGCAAGAGAGCTTTTTGCTACATGATTTCCTGCTGCAGAATATTTGGGGGATAATGGGAAAAATCCCCGGTGGCTCCCTGGGGCCTCTTCAGAAGTGTTTGGACTTCATGGGAACGTGAGGTTTTCAATCCGCTCCTCCCTACATGGGTTGTGGAGGGACGAGGTGGGGTCTGGTCGTACCCACCGCTGTAGCGGGCAGCCACTGCTGGCCTGTCTCTCTGTTTTCAAGGGATGCATTTGAGGGCATCCTACTGCCCTGCCCTGTCCTCCATTTTAAGCAAACCCGAAATAAACTCAGGGTTTATTCCTCACGTCAGGAATTTTACAACTTTTCAGGTAAAACTCTCAAACGGAGTAACCCCGTGCAGAAAATCTAACTCATGGCCTGCAGTCCTGCTTTATTTATTTAAGAAGATACTATATATATTTATGGGTCAAGGTGGGGGAAGTCCTCAGTCCAGACATACCCTTCTGCTTGTTCCCCTGTATTTATTCTTCCCTTGGCTCTCGATGTGGCTTCTTCCACCGCTTAAATGCTAAATGCTTCTGCCACCCCCAGTATTTCTGTAGTCTTGTAAGACAACAGGGCTGCGGCTGAGAAATACGATTTGGCAACAACCCCTTTAACGAAAAGAGCCAAACCCCCTCGTTGTTTCTGTTTTATTCGCTTTTAAATAAAGGAGAAATACGATTCCCTTTCCGAGGCAAAAATACTCGTATCAGTTGAATTCCTGACAGGGCGCAGTGCACTCTTGGCTTTCCAGGGCAGTGCAGCTTGACAGCTATGCCTAACACACAGCAGATCCCTTTAACAGCGCTGGGGGCGAGCTCCACACGCGGGCCCCCAAATGCAAACCAGATGCCGGCACCGGCCGGCGCAGCCTTCAAAGGCGAGCGGGGGAGGCTCGGCCGCTCCCGCCTCCCCTTCCCCGCCCTGACGGGGGACG
>VYZV01003859.1:20109-54386 GCA_013401275.1 Pandion haliaetus | reverse complement strand
GGCTCGGCCAAGCCTGCCCGGGCGGGCAGCCGGCCCTGCTAGGCCCCGGCGGGCACCCAGCCCAGCCCAGCCCCCTCTCCGGAGCTCCGCGCAGAAAGCAGGCCGGGGTGACATTCGGAAAACTCCTTCCCTGTTCGTGAGGTGCTGCTGGTGGAGAAACCCTGTCGCGTTTGGGTGTTAGGTGTTTTTTTTGTTTGTTTGTTTGGTTTTTTTTATTAAAAAGCTGTGATGCCCGTGTGTAACACCCATCTCCGGCCTTTTCCTCCAGGGAACCAACCTCTCTCGCCGCACCCCCAGGCCGCATGCAGCTTGCCCAGGGCGTTCGTTGGCTGTACGATTAAAATTGTTCCGAAGTGGATCCAGAGCCTGGTTTTCGCGTAGCTTCCGAAGTGGATCCAGAGCCTGGTTTTCGCGTAGCTGGTGCGGCATTATAGGATTTACATTCTAGCCTCCCAGCCTGGCTTCCCAAAGTTTGCTTTTACTGATGTTTCTCAGCAGCACAGCCTATATATAACGCCTAAATTTAATGAGAATGGATCTGCCCTTTTTCACAGTCCCTTTGCGTTGACAGGCTCCAGGCAGCACAGGGGGTGCGCGGAGCCTGGGTAGGCACTTGAGATTTTGCAGGGTTGGGGTAGGCATGTCCCTTCCTCTTAATGCCTCCTGCAGACGGTAGTGTTGGGAGTCACCATTGTCCCTGCTGCCTTTCCCTGAGCTTTAAATGGCAGCGCTGAGGTGACCTGACGTAGGCAGGTGGGACATACATCGTTTACATTCTTGCTTAATCCTCCAGATCCCTGGGAGATTTCCTTAAATGTATTCTTGCCCTTACTCAAGTTGGTAGTTTTCAGTCTTGTATATCTGCCACAGGTACTGCTGGCAGTGGTGTCCTCTCGCTGCTTGCTTCCACTGCAGCCTCCCTCCTCCTGCAGCTCTGCTTTCTTGCACCGTTGCAGCACTCTTGTCTTCTTTGCGTGGCAGTTGCTCCTGCATTCTCATAAAGCTTGTGGGCTGGCATGGAGCCCACCCCAATAACTTGGTGGGGCTTACTTGTGCTCGGCTCCAGACCTCCCCGTAATGGCCGTGTTCCTTGCTAGTGACGTGCTCTGCACCGGTTAGGAACTGGTGACCTTGCAGATTCTTTCTCTGCTGAGGTGCCTGGGACTTGTTAGCTAGTTTAATAAATTTAGCATCAGTGCCTCTTCTCTGGAGAACACTTATATGTCAGGGAAGGAGAGGAGAGGGCGTTCTCATCTCTTGAGGTTCTTGGAAAGTAATAAACAGACTCATTACTGTGAAGGTGGTCTCCTAATTTTTCATACTCATGTATTCCCTCATCCTGGAAGACCATTTGCTTAATTTATTGAAATTAACTTTTTTCTAAATCTACTTAAATATAGTACAAAAACATACTGAAATTTTAAAGTGTCTTTAAATGTTAATGGCCCCTTCCCTTGAGGAATATGTACTTGCATATGGTTTAAAAAAAAAAAAAAAGCAGCTTTTCTTTTTTTCTTTTTTTTTTTTTTTTTTTTTTTTTGTGGGAAGGGTGCCTGGGGGGATAGGAGGATGAAAGAGGAAAACAGGGGGAATTGGGTTCTTGTAGGTACAGCTGTTCCCAGCTGTAAGAATCGGGGCAGAAATAAATTTAGAGTGTCAGGAGAGACTAAATAAACTAGTACTGTGCTGGGAATTTTTTATGTGTATTCTTAGCCACTTTTGTTACTCTGTCTTGTGTTTCTAACAGTCCTACAGCTAAGTTATCAGCTGAAACTGTTGGTTCTTTTGAAAAAGTCATCCTCTTCCCAAATAAGGGCTCTTAGCCATTTTGTTTCTTGTACTTCCTCAGTAAGTCTGCCTTTTCTCTTTCTATAAGCTGGTCTTGCTTTAAGCATTCTTTTGATTCTGTTAGAGGTTGATCTGTTTCCTGAGAACGAGTAGATTTACAGGAGAGGATCAGAATAGCTCTCCTGTGTGTTCCTGTTTTGTATCTTGGGCTTAAATTGAATTTTTTCCCTGGTACCTGCCACTGCAATATCAGAGCGCCTGTTGTGCAAAATCGACAGTAGTGGCATGGCCTTGGTCGAAAGGTGTTTCTAAGCTTCATTTTCAAAGGGAAGTCTCTGGTCAGCATTGTCTGCTTTTTTGGCTTGTGTTAATACCTTCTGTCTTGAGCTGCCTTCGGTTTCCCCTCTGTATTTCCATGTGTGAAAGGGAAAGTACGCAGACCTTTCATAAAATAAAGTTTGAAAATTTTGTGACCTTCAGCTGTTTGAGGCAAGCAAGCTTATAAGCCCTTGACTTCTGGTATGTTTTGAGAAAGTCATTGAAGGGAACTTACAGAGAGGTGTTGGCCTGATACCCTTTCAGGCTTGTCTTTGTAGGAGTTTGAAGTTATGAGACTGATAGGATCATTAAGAAGGCAGATTGTGCATTGATAAAAACAAACCAAAGAAACAAAACCCTCCAGCTGTGTATGTAGGGAGAAGGAAGAGAACTCACTGGGTTCAGATGAGCAGATGCGATTCTTCTTTCACTGTAAAAAAGAAAGGGATGTAGACATGTTACACTTGTACAGTCTATCTAGATATCTGATTTTTGTGCAGAATTTGTATTTCTTTTAACCTAAGCTAATGTGCAGCCTCACTTCAGTAGTTGTAACAGGAACTTCAGGGCTGGTGTTTTTGGAATTGCAGCCCAAATAAATGTTTAATTTTAAAATGACAGATTACTTAGGGCTGTCATTCTCATGCTCTTACTATGCAAGAGTGAACAAATAGTGTATAGTAAACTGTGGATTCAGCTTATAGACACATGTTTGCTTCTGGGCTGAGCATCTTGAAAGAAGTGGTTTACAGCATGTCTTTAAAAATTGATTTCACTGTTGCATCTACTACTGGCCTAAATGTTCCAGTATCTGCCAGGAGTAATTATAGACAGTTGGTTCAGATGTTGCTTAAATGTGTAAGCCTTGATGGGAAATGCAGTGGATTTCAGCCAGAATGCTAATTTTGATGTTTTGTCATTTCATAAAACCGTGAACTCAGAACAAATTATTTTTATACTGATCTGCTGATACGTAATCACACAGCTAGTGCCAAATTCAACCTTGATGTAGCACTGGAATCCACAGATGTGATTAAAGTTAGAGTATCAGTATTAACTAAAGTTGGCTAATGTGGCATCCACAGTAGCATAATGGCTTTATTTATCCAGGATTCCAGGTAAGCGTATGTACCCTGCACTGAAGTTCATGGTGCCGAGGCTGGTTTGCTCCAGGAATGCAGTTTAAAGCTAGTGTGTGTGTGGTTACATGAACTGTAATTGTGCCTTCTGAAGTGCATTCTACTCCAAGTTGTATTTTATAATTTAAACAGATATTTTGTAAGTTAACATTATTGTGCTAGGGACATATTTACTGTATGCTTCTTTTTTTGTGTGTTTTGTTGTTTGTTTTTTTTAATTATTTGTTTCTCCATTCCCATTATTGCATAGAAGAGAATGAAAAAATACAAAAGTCACAGTACAGGAATCTGCCTCTCTTACAGGCAATGAACGGAGATTGTTCTTTCTGTCCAGCATGGGGTAGGTTAAAGTGATAGTGACATAGGAATAAGAAGGATCTTCCTTAGCATTAGTTTAATAAGCTGATGGATCCAACCACTTGGATCCATCAGTCATTTTTGAGCCTGTTACCTCCTTTCAACTAGTCATGAAGCTGTTACAGCTAGAATTTATGTAATATTCAGATGGCTTTTTTTTCCCCTCGCAGTCAATGTAAACAAGATAGTGTCTTCTTTCAGAGCTTCAAGCATTCTGCAGTGTCATTTGGGACATGTCTGTCTGCCAGATCATTAGCACAGCCTTTAGGGATGCATGCAGCTGCGGTGTCAGAGGAGGGAATAGATCTGAATAGGTTGGTGTGCATGAATTATATCGATTGCCATTTTCAGGGTGTGGAGAAGAAAGGGTTCTGTGATATATCCTCTTAATTCCTCAGGTTTTCCTGAGTGAGAATTGTGTCTTGGCATAAACTGATCAACATTTCCTCTGTTTGACAAACTGTAGGTTATGGCAAGCATTCAAAATCCTGCAGACATGTGAATGCACCTGTGATGTTCGCAAGTGTCAAGAGTTTAATCCTGAACTACTAATATGGCTGGGAGTTTTGCCACTGACTTAAATGTACGCAGGATCAGACCCTGCTTTTGAAGTGATGGCCCAGTCCAAGCGGGGCCGAGAGAGCCCCAGAGTGATTTGGAGCTGTTAGGTTTCCCCAGTAGTGTGAGTCTTCTCATCTCATTTTGTGTGTTGTGGTGGCTCTTTGCTCAGCCTTCCTTTTCCTGAGAGCTCCTCTCTGCAGCTGTTTCCTCCTGTTCCTGGTGTTAGAGGAGCAGTGAGGCAGAGCGCGCTGAACTTGTTTCTTTTGTGTGGCACAGTTACAGGCTGGGGAACAAATGGGGCAGCCCAGTTTACCACTGTCACACTGATAACCTGAAGAGTGAGAGAGCTGGTCTGTCTGTGGTCTCACAGGCTGTCTCTGACCAGGCAGCCTGGCAGCTTTGCAAGGCATGCTGCGACATTAGTCTCATGTCTGTTGCAATGCAGAGCCTAGCAGGGCATGCAACAACCATGTGGGTGCCTTGGTCTTCTTTCCAAAGAAAATGAGGGTGAGCAGTAGCCTTAAGTCTTCTCCAAGCATATAGTTGGGAGGAGCTCCTGGATTCCTCTGTTTAGCCACACTTGGAGGGCCAGTGTTTTGGGAAGTGCCTGAGGTTTGAAATCCCTGGCATTCCATAGCCACCTCTCTGCTCCAAAGCAGCACCTCTCCGTTGACACCAACACGTTATTTTTCTGCTGTGAGCATCTCTGAGCAATATCTCTACTTGCCCAAAGTGGTCTTGGAATCATTGCTTGCTGCTTATTAATACTTACTACTGCACTGTATGATGATAGTTATTACTGCCACATCCATGAACAGTCAAGAGAGCAGAAAAATGCTTTTTGGTTTACCTGACCATGTTAAGATTGTGAGTTCAGCTCGTCACCCATGGTCTGTAGATATCTGCAGTGAGCCTTCTGGGGATGACTGGCGATGTGATGTAAGCATGACTGCATGGGGAAGGTAAATACAGAGCAATTGCTTAATGTCTCCTCTAGCTCAGGAGCTCGGGTCCATCAAACAAAACTAGCAGGTGGCACCCTCGGAACAAATGAAAGGACTTTTTCTTGCATTGTTTGCACAGAACTTTATAACTCACTACCACAATAGTTTGCAGTTACAAAAGTTTCCCTGGATTCAAAAAACGCACAAACAATTTCAGAGAGGAAAAAGCCTTCAAGGTCTGCTAATCCTAAAGATAAAATTTCTGGCTCAGGAAGTGCCTCTACTATAGATAGCAGGAGGAGGAAGGTGTCTTGGGGAAGTATCACTGGATGAAAAGGGCAGGCATATCTTTCCTTACGGCTTCTGTTGTTTGTGGCAGGATACTGTACTAATTGGACCTTTCATCTGACCCAGTGCAGCCATGCTCTTCTCTTTAATCAAGGTCTGGAATGCCGTTGCTCTTATTTGATCAATGGTACTATGGTCTGTATCTGCCAGTGTGAGTTCAAGAGAGGAACTGGAAAGAGAGTGTAATTTTTCTGTTTTAGTACAAATCTCTTCTAGAGCAGATGATAAACAACTTAGTTGTACATTTAAGAGCCTGATATTTGTTGACACTGGTCATGGTGACATCTTTCTGCTGTTCTTGAGTGAGTTATCTATGTAGGCAGTAGAAGCTGAAAATAAATAAATTTTGGATCTCATTTCTTAGAATAATTTGCTTAGTCATTTTTGTTTCTCCGCTGATTAGTTACACAAGGATAAACTGGGATGTGTCTTGCTTTATATCAGAGCAGGTGGAAGTAGTTTGGCCTGAAAGTATTTAAGATAGAAAAGATAAAATTAAAGGGCAGAAGGCAGCAATGAAGTAATGACTTTGTCCTGGATGCTGGGTGGGGGGGGAAGGGAAAGGAAGGGAAGGAGAGACATAGTGAATTATTTATAGAGAGAAAAGGAGATACTAAAAAGTAGTAGAATATTTTCAGTCCTGTGGTGGGATTTATTGAGACTATGTTACAATGTTGGGGGGCAATTGGGAGGGTTTTGGTGGAACAATCTAGCTATTATGGGACTGGGAGTTGGGGTCTGATTCTGGTACTAAAATGAGGTCTCTTCCACCATTTGAAGCTCTTTTTCCTTGTTCTAAGATGTGAGAAAGCTCCACAGAATTTACCAGAGAATGTATGAAATAATCTAGAAGTGTGTGGGTTTTAGTGAAGAAGCATACTTTCCAGCTTGTTTTTTATTTATTCCCGTTTTGTTATTGTTAACACAGTACTTGCATTCCTAAGACAGAGATCTCCTGCATGTATGTGTTTCTGTTTGGGAAGGGGAAAGGGGAGGTGAGGTGTGCTTTTGTTCCTTGTTTTGTTTTGTTTGCTGTTGGGTAGCTGAAAAATAAATGCTTGTTGATAGTTATAGCATAGTCCCTTGGGCATTTAAGGGTATTATTCTATATTAGTACTGCCCTTCAACGCAGCATTAGAATTCCCCATCTGCTCCCACTCTCCCACACAGACATGTGCCTTCTTTGTCTCTTCCCATCCAAACAGGATTTAAAGATCCTGGAAGAGGAAAGGGAGTTCACTGTCTTCAAGAAGAGATTGCCACTCTACCACCACCACTTTGGTTAGTTTACTGTAACCCTAGAAAGCTAAGAAAGTGCTGAATTTCCAATATAATGTCAAAAATGCATCTCTTGTTTTATCTCCTTTCTACAATTGCAAAGCAGCTTTTATTTAACATGTTAGATCTTTTCACACTAAGATTACGAAGCCTAATTTGAGCCTGTTAATCTTTTTCTCAGTAATCCATAGGAAAGCACAGCTGCACTACTAAACACACACTGTTTATCCATGATCACTGGATCTGGGCAGCCTGCAGTGTTCCAAAGATCAAAGTTTAAAACAGACATGCCAGTCCTTCATAATTCTTTGTATTTAAGCACACGATACTGCAATATCTATACTTGCCACTGATAAATACTTCTGCTGAGCTTCGGCCTGCGTGCATGTGAGTATGCAGCCTTCCTGTACTGTAGCTTTAACAGAAAGGTATGTCCAGGCAATTTGGTAACTGTGAAGTAAGGTAAGACAGAATGAGTTTAGTAGTTAGTTGTAATTAAACAGTCATCTGGTTAGTTAGTCATTCCTTTTAAATTAAAGTAAATAATGTTAAGGACTTTCTTTTTTTTAAAGAAATATTTTTGCAAATGACAGTTTTACTCCTCCTTTTTTTCATTGCCTATGTGGGAAGACTAGCACATTTGTTTAAGGATAAACTGGGAAGTCTGTGGTTTCCAGCACGCACATTTTGAATAATATTTATACAGACCATTATTTAATGGGCCATATAAATATTTATCATATGCTGTAGTCCTTTGATCATAAATGCTTGTTTCAAAAGCCATTCTGTCCCTGCTGTGATTTGCAAAGAAAGAGGCCATTGCTGTTGTAGTGCTTGGAGGGAATTTTGGCTTCTTGTCCTGTCTTAGCAGCTATAGTCGTGGACTAACAGGGTCAAGCTGGACATGACTTTTAAAAATTATTCCCCGCCCCCCCCCCGTTTGCAAATTCAAATAATAAGTTGTAAATATGAGGTTTGAATTCTGCAATGGACAGGCAAAGCTGTATTGAAGTTTTGGAGGCCTTTTTCTTGGCTGCAAGAAGCCAGGCTTCCCGAGGGATATAGAAGGTAGGGGTATTATCACCACTGCTTTTCACCACTTGGGAACTCCATAAACATGCATCATCCATGCATCAAATATTTTGGTGTCTTGTTAGGAATATTGCACTTGAGGAATTGACCTGTCTGACTGTGCCTTTAGGACTTTTTCTATCAATCATTTTTCTGGTTTGCTGTTTTCCTCATGATTGCATTGACTGCAGAAACTGTGCTAAGAATCCAGTAGATACAAAATCCAAATCAAAGTTTTCTTTGCACAACAAAGTTTTCTTTGCACATAGCAATGAACGTTGGCATCTGGATTCCAAAGCAAGAAGTTTGTGCTGGGACCTTCTTCTACCTCTGAACTCCATTAAAGAGTTTCTTCATTTCTGATTTGGAGCTTCCTCTTGTACCAAAGGAACCTTCTGAAACAAAACTGAATGACAACATTCCTCTTTGAATTCTTATTTAAGTACTTTGGCTAAATATTATCCACCAGCCTCACTGCTGAGTTCTTAGGTTCCCAGGAAATACGTTTAGGCAGAGTCCCTAATTGGTGACACTTATGACCTAGAGGTGACAGTGCTTTTTGTGGATCTGGTTGACAAGTAGGTGGCATGCTAAGTGATTGGTATTCCAGAAAAACCCTTGGCATCAAATCATGTTTTTGCAAGCAGATCAGATCCTATTGCAGAGATGCTATACTTTGAACAGCCTTGGTAACTTAGTGCTTGTTGTGCTTGAAAAAAAGGATTAATATTTACTTTTAGGGTTTTTTGCAAGATACTGAAATACTGCTTTGTAAATCTAGGTGAGCTTTACTCAGAGAAAGACCAGTTAAAATAGGTTTGTGGTTCTTGTTTTTGGACTCTGTCACTTAACTCTTTCTTAGGTCCACTGATTTACAGAAATAAAATAGTGGATATGCACAGACTGATACGTACTGCTTGAGCATATAAACAAACTCTGCTTCCTGCGCAGTCACTCACACATGCACATCCTGGTTGCTTAGTAAGGAAAAAAGGAAAGTAAACATTACATGGTCTGATTGGGTTCCAGGTTTCAAATGTTTGTGGGAAGAATCCAATGCGAAGCCATAATTTTAAGTGCTGAGTAGGAGGTACTATGAGCGTAATTCTCTAACATCTGTTAAGCTTGTTCTCTTAAGTAGCAAAAACACATTAATGAGCTAAAATCAAGGCTGCCATACAGGCAGGAGAAATTAAAATTTAGAGTAATATTGTGTGTGTGTGAGAAGGAGGCAGGATGTAAAATACTTCTTTTGCTATTTGTATTTTATGAAAAGCAAGTAAGAAAGATTTGCCTATGTTTAAAAAAAAAAATCTGCTTTGCAGCTTGTGGTTTATTCTTGTCTTTTTATGAGTCAGCAGCTGAAGGCAGTGCCAAAATAGGGAAAAACAGGGAAATTTGTGAGATAGTATCAGGAACAGTCTTATGCAATTTCTTAATGGTAAAATTTCTTGCAAGTAGCTAGCAGCATCTACAGCACCTGCAGCCAGCCTTTTAAGCTTTGAGGAGATGGAGTGCAAATCAAAAAGTGAACATCATCTGTTGAAAAGAATGTCTTAAAACTGCTTTTACAGCCAAGGGCTAAGAGGAAGATGCAGAATGCTCTAAGTATCCCCAGCTGACAGATGCAGTATTAATCACTGATATCAGGAGAACTGTCTTCTCTGTGACAGAGGCATTAGCTTTTGTTAGTCTGACCAGGTCATAGAACCAGGGCCAAGAAAATAACATGAGCTTTCTTGCCAGTAGTCCTAGGTGTTAGACTCGTAGCAGACCATTCTTTTTAGCTGATTGCTCATCGCTTGAACAGATGACCTTACTTAACAAGATTAGTGTGTATTGCACCTGATCTACTGGGCAGAATCAGTATGCTGAAAGAGAGTAGCTAGTACTTCCATCAGTACCGCAATATGCTCTATAGCTTTGATTTTTTTTCTAGTTTCTGATATTGGTAGAAGCTAATGATCTGTACAATTTCCTCTAGTGACCCTGCCGTGGTGCATGCAGAATGCAGTGTGATAACTCCTTTGGTTTGTAGCAGGCTGCCTAGAAGCTTTAGTGATGGACAGAACTCCCTCCTGGTAATGCCATCCAAGTGAAGAACAAAAAAAAAATGGTCCCTGGGCCCCAGCAGTGGTAGTCTAAGCATGAAATGACAGATTCAGGCAGTACAAAATGATCATATGGGACAGGTTATGGTAACAGATCTCCACAGACTAACCACATTTCCATGAACCATTTAAAGGGTAGCATGAGGGGAAGCTGGGTAGTTTTTTTTAGCCAAGGTGTTGGCTTACAGTGTTCCAAGTGCAAATGAAACTTTGTCCTAATTCAGCTGTTACACTGGTAAAGGACTGATTTTTTTTTTTCCGCCTTTTTTTTACCTGCTACCTCTGACCATTGGTGATTACGGATTTGTAGTAGCCATCAGCAGCAGTGATTATAAGCCAACCATAGATGTGAACAGCCACTTAGTTGTGCCAATACTATGTTCAAACTGACACCCAAGGATAGACCTTGACCTGTACTCAAGATGTTTAAGGGAGGAGAAAAAAAAAAAAAGGCTTGGTTTTCTGTCTTGTAGAAATAAAACAAGTAAAAAACCATTGCTTCCAAAGTTGAATNTTCATTTGAAATGTGAATAATCGTATTGTTCTCTACTAAGCAGTATTTTCCAAATCTTTCCCCCTTTGTCTATGCCCCTCCCTCTAACCAACCCATTTTCCATAAGTAGAAGTAATCCAGGTCATTTCTTTGGGATAGATGGGGTGTTTTTAAGTAGAGCCATTTTGGTGCCCTGTAAATACTGTGTATTCATCAAATTATAATCAATCCATTCATTTGCTGGAAATCAGAAGCTATGTGTCAGCTGAGTTTTGTGTGTTTCAGAGGCTTAATAGATTCATACAACCACTAAACTTGGTACTTGTCTGATGTTTCAAATACTTTGTATCAGCTCTTAGCATTCTCCTGGCTTGATTAAAATGTAAATGTTAACTATTAATTAAGAACAAACTGTGAGAAATTTAGTACAGTGTATTTGTCACTGTATTAAGTGTCAAATAGTTAAACATAATGTAGTGAAATAAGCAACTCATTGTGAATAATTAAATCAATTAACTTAGCCTCACTTTGTAGGTTGTTAGTAGGCAGAGGTTTCCTGGGATGCTCTCATAAGTGAACACATTTTCAGCAAATTATCTTCTGAATCTTTAAAATTGTGTGGATTGATGGTGGATAGTTCTTAAAAACCTAATTGGTTTGTTTTTCAGGTGGTTTGTTTTTTTGTTTTCTTTGGAGGGCTCAAAATTGGGTAATAGTACCAGATTGTCACTTAGCTATTTTAATTACCAGCATCACACTGTTTTTTTGGAGATTCTGCAGAAATTCAGCCTCACTCACTGTCTCATTCAGCAGTAATATGCCACTAGGTAGCTGGTTGGCTCTATGGGAGGCAGCAGCACTTGGCTCCTTGTTCCTCTTCAGGTCAGGGTTCAGTGGAGCCAGGTGCACCACCCCTTTTGCTACTTCAGGAGTATAATTTGTTTGCATTGAGGCAATGACATATCTGCGGTGGTTCTTGCTGTCTTGTCCAGAGACGAGTCCAACTTACCAGGCATCAGCAGCTTCCCCATCTGCCAGAATTCAGGAAAACCCAGGAGTCTCTGGGTTGAAATGTCTCTTCTGTGTAAAGCACCAGCTCCTGATTGCTGCTGAGTTTGGAACTGTACCCTTTCCTTCCCTTCCTATATCCTTCCCTCTTTTTCCCTTTATGTAGACATGATACTGTATGACCACACTGCATTTCCTTGATTGTGTGAGTGCATGATCTTTATCATAGCATGCATATTCTTACATGCAAATTTACAATTTGCTTTTCAGGAGCTTCTGTGTCATGCAACTTGTACCATTTTTCTTCAAATGTTTGTATATAACTAGTGCAAGACTTGAAAAACTCAGATTAATTAAAAAGTGCCAAGTGAAGACTTGCTGCAAAAAAGAATTATCAGGCAAAGTGCCTGTACAGCATCTCTTCTGTCCTGTTCGGCACAGTTTTCGATCATCAGTCATTTTATCTGTTTTTAGCCCCTTTTTTCATTTTCCCCCAACAGATTTTACTAAAAATGCACAGTAAGAAGCAGACTCCAGTAAAATACTACGTTGGAATTGATGTTGGGTCAGCAAGTGTTCGCGCAGCTTTGGTAGACGGGTTTGGGACAGTAGTGGCACATGCAGATCAGCCAATCCAAATTTGGGAGCCGCAACCAGACCACTACGAGCAATCCTCTGCAGACATATGGGCTGCTTGTTGCTCAGTCACAAAGGTATGCCAAGAAAAAGAAAACAAAGGAGATACATGTTGCAGGTAGCTCTTCAAGTTTTGAAGGTTTAAGGTCTTCCAGTCACTGGCCTTTAACATTCAGTTCTGTGCATGCTGTATTACTGTATAACTTAAAGGCCTTCCTTTGTGCTGTTGGCTTAGGGGGGAGGACTTACCCACTGCCTTCAGGATTCACATTTGTGGGTTTTGTTTAGCTGCTGTATATTCTAGCCATGAGACAGTTCTTTGAGGAGTCAAGGTTGCTCAGAACCTGGTAATGCAGATATTTAAAGATGTGCATTGTGCTGCACTAGAGTCGCAAAGGAGCATTTATTGTAGAGAAGTTGTAATCTGTTTTGTGGATGGTGCCTAACATAATGCCTGTTGCCTGTGATCCTCATTATAAGACGGTCCAGTATTACAAGACCAAATTAAATTAGCTACATTTGTGGATAGTATCAAACATAAAACCAGACTGAAATAAAACTTACTGTAAGGGAAAATTTGTACCCTCTGATCCAGGGATCTGCCTGGACATGCTGGTGGTAAAAGTAAATTAGTGACCTTGCTTGGCAGTGCACGTGCAGGCCATTTCATCTTTCTTAATAAAGCCCCAGCCTGCCATACTCTAAGGTTGGCTTTTTAAATATTCATGATATGCTTGGTAATTTGCAGATGGACAGTTCACCCGTTCTCTTGTTATTGATCAGCCTTTTCAAACATTAATGAGCTTGGCTCTGCAGAAGTGCCCTGAGATGAAGGAGACGAGGTGAAGGGGAAGGAAGGAAAAGAAGGGAGTGACAGAAGTGATAGGGAAGAACAGCTTGATGTTAAAGTGGAGCAAGTCTTTTATTCTGCTCATTTGATTTTTCTCTTTGTGTGCAGCTTTGTTCTTGCTCTGGACCTCTTTAAACACAATCTCTTATATGCAAGCAATAAAATACGGTCTCTGAAACTATAGCTTTACAGAGCCAGTAAGAGACTGGCACTGTAGCAAGTCTAGTGAAAGTCTTTTGTTATAGTACTAATTAAAATAATGATATTTTATTGTTACTGAGAAGTGGCAATTTATTACTGCGTTACATTTTAGGTGTCTTGCAACCTCACTTGGCACTTAATCCATGTGGGTGTTGTGGGGGTTTTTTTCCAGTGCTGCTGGAAGCCATGAAGTTCAGACCTTTTGGGGTGGTGATTTTTTTTTTTGGAAAATCTTCCAAAAAGTATGCTATCCAAACTCTTGGTAGCAGAGCTTTTGGAAAGATGTGCATTGCAGAGTTGTTATCACTGCTACAGGTTTTGACCAACTTTATTTCTCAGACCCTTCACTATTGCAAGACAAAAAGCTGTGGCACAGTATTACCAAAGCAATTGTAGAAGATCTTTGCTTCCCCAGGTGGGAACTGTGTGAAGTAACTGATGGAAACGCTTGGCTGTAATCCTGTGTCCATGTTTCACATGCAGCTCAACTCCAGACTTTTAGAAAAGAGAAAATTAACATGGGTAGTTTCCTGCCACCTTTATTTTCTGATATTTTTGTGGTTCCTGCTTTTATCCAGGACTGTGGTTAGTATGATTAAAAAGCTATTAATGAACTTTTCATGGACCTTTGAATTCAGTTTTGAAAACCAAAGAATTTTTGGTAATTTGGTGTATTTTTTATTAGAGATGTTAAAGAATACTGAATCTCAAAAATTTCAGAGTTTGAGCTTGCATTTCTAACTTACAACTCATTTTCTGTACTCATTAATTCACATGGTACCTGCATATATGTTGATATATTGTATTCATGTGTGTTTTGTATATTTGCAGAAAGTTGTCTGCGGAGTAGATGCTAGCCAGATTCGAGGGGTTGGTTTTGATGCTACATGTTCCCTTGTTGTTGTGGATAAACAGTTCCAACCTCTGGCAGTCAACTGTGAAGGTAGGACTTCAGCATAAAAATTGGTGTTACTATGCATGTTTTGCCACTGATGTGAGTGAATTTACAGTTTCATCCAAATGCCAAGTTGCTCTTGGAGATGTAGATGATAGAAAATCTTTTTTACAAGACTGTTTTTTTTTCTGGTTTAACTATTTTAATTCTACTGCAAAATTAAATTTGAGTTGAGAATTAATTACTGTTTGCCTAAATGTTTGGCATCCTAAGATCAAATTCATTCATCTTGGCTCAGAGAGACAACTACTTAGAGAAATCTGTGGTCATTTTTCTTTTCTGCATGTTTTCTCCTCCTTCAGACTTTACTAATCATGGTTTTTATAGTGTGTATAAATGCCCATCCACACTGGCTAAAGGAATGCTAAAAATGTTAGTGTTAGTATAGTCTAACTACTCACTGTGTTTTGGAGCTGCAGGCAAGAGGTTCACCTTCTGTATTTTATTACACTGGTGTTCTGTCTTTGTCTAGGACAGTGCTAAACTTCAGGAAAAGTCTGACCTTTTTCTAAATCTAATTTTTTTTTAATTAGTTTTTGAGTAGGCGATTCAGAAAACTCAATAAAAGTCTGTGATGCACTTTTTTCAGTGAATCCCATTTAAGATGAGGTGTGTGCTAAATCAGTAGTTCCAGAGCCATAATCACAATTCTGTGTATGTTCTCTTTCTGTTCTCAGATGTATCTTTCATCTCCTCCTATCCTCAAAAAAACAGCTTTGCCCCCAAAATGTCCTTCGCTAATTTAGATGAGATTATTTATTTCTCAGTTTGAGAGTCTCACACAATCTGTTCAATGCATAATTACTGGTCTGTTGAGTCAAATTCAGTTCACATTTTTTATTCTCTGATATCCCCAAGAACTTTGAGTTTACACAGTGGTGGGGAAGACAAGAATGCACTGAATACTGTCGTACTGGTATAGGCATGCAATGGTGTGGTTTCAGGCAGTCTCATGGTTCTAAGTTGTATTTCAATCCATGTTAGAAATACTGATGTGCCTCATACTTCTGCCTTGTCTTGCAGTATATTTTCAAGATTATGCATGAGTGGCTGTGTCATGAAGTTGAATGTGCAGTGTGCTTAGCAAGAGAGGAATCTGAAGTGCCATCTGGGTTACTGTTCCACCTGCCTAGCAGGTCCTTTGTAGGTTAATTTCGATAAAATGTTTTTGCTTCTTGTTCTCATGTGTTACACAGACTTGCCAAATGCTTCTTCCTTCCACATCCAAAATAAAAGCATTTCAGCAAATTACCCCCCTGAAACTGTATTTCTACTACTAGGGTAGTTCTTCTCATAACAATAGAAGAGAAAAGAGAATCCCTGTAACTAGCTAGCAAGCTGACTAGCTGAGTTAATTCCAGTTTATAACATAATTGCTCAGATTTTCAAAGTTCTTGGATGCTCGCAAGCCTGGTTGGTTTCAGTCAGTGTTCTCAGTGTTCAGCATGTCTTAAAGTTGGCTCAGAGGGCTAGAATTTTATCTTTAGATATCTACTACGTATTATTAACACAAACAGAATTTGAGTTTTCTATGTAGAAGAGAAAGTGTGAAGCAGCTTACAGTCCAGTAACTTACAGTACTTAGATGGGGTTAAACCAGACCTAAAATAATATTTCTTTTTTTTTTTTTTTTTTTTTTTCCCCAAGGACAAAACTATAGGAATGTTATTATGTGGATGGACCATCGTGCAGTCAGTCAAGTTGAGCGCATCAATGCAACGCAACACAGGGTTTTGAGCTATGTAGGGGGAATGATGTCTGTGGAAATGCAGCCACCGAAATTGCTGTGGATAAAGGAAGTGAGTACATCTAAGACTGTGGTGCATTTTTACTATTGATTAATGCCCTTTGTTAATTTCTGAGAATGAAATATCTAAACCAAAAGTCTTCAGCCTTAGTGTTGAACCCAAAGGTCTGCAAAGTAACACCAGCCTTAAGTTGTGATGAAAATGTTTTGAGGTTCTTTTTTTTCCTCTAAATTATTTAGAAATATCTTTGATTTTATTGAAATTTAGTGTTTCCTGATTGAAACATTTCATATGCCTTTCTTATCTAATTTTAAGGTTAGATATACTTACAAATTATGGTAGTGAATGAGTCCTCGAAGTATCCTAGGATTTAGTTATGGAGGCGTATTTCCTGCTCCAACTACTGTAGCTGGGCATGCTTAGAGGGGTGTAGGTACTACTTCTGGGATGGATTTGTAACAATTTGAAAACAGCACCATCTCAACACTGTGTATCTTGGCCAGAGGTACTGCCTTTGAGGCACTGCATCCAACAGCGAGGGGATGTGTGATGTCTTTGGCTGCTAGTAGAGAAACTGTTAAGTTAGAGGTTCAATTTACTTCTGTCCCATCTGTAGGAAGTAGACCGTCTGTAGAGGGAAGGTGCTCTCTTCATAATGTGGAACTCTACCTCTGTCTCTTGTGTTTAAATTTCGTGTGTAAGAGAGTGACATTCGGCCTTTTAATAATAGCTGTCAGATAAAAGGAGAAATGCTTGTCACTTGAATTTTTTGTAACCTCCTCCAATCTGGCTTTTACATTTGGTCTCAATGATGCTCGCTGTCATTTTAACACAGCCCAAATGTAAATTACTTGCTGCCATTTTCAAGCAGCCAAAGTCTTCTGTCCCTACAAACATGAGACATCATATAGTAACAAGCTGCAGATTGGGGAAAATCAAAGGAATTAACTGTTAGAAGCAGGTACTGACAGATTAATGACAATAGAGGGTAACTAATGTTGTTTGTAGTTGCTATACTGAAATAGGAATATCCATCTACTAGTTCTTTCCTTCTTGAGCTATGAGTATCATATGTCAGTCATCTTAGAAATAATAAAAAGTAAGCTGTAAAAGCCTTAAATGAATCCATTGTGTTTAAAACATTTTTATATTGCAAGGTCTGGAATATCAGTACCTGACTGATCAGGAAAGGCCAGATTATGGGGGGGGGTGTCTCCAAATGGGGTCACCCAGAGATGTAAGTCTATGCTGTGGCCTCAAAGCCCTCTAACATAATTGATGTAGTATAAAGGGAGAGCAAGTATTGCAGGGCTTGTTCCTTTGATGACCAAATGGGTAGGAAATAGAATTCACCTTACCCTACATGCCAGCCAGTAGCAGAGGTTGCCTGGCAGAAGGGCATTACAGGACAGGGCTTGCTCATATGTCCCTTTTGAGCTCCTGATGTACCAGCTACAGATTATTATCCTTAAGAGAGGGTTTTTTTTACCTCAGTATCTGCTTGCTGAGCTGCTCACGTGACAGTTCCTGCATCCTCAGTGGACTAGCAAAGTCATGTTGTTAAACTGCTTAAGCTTACCCTGCTTAACTCTGGTACCTTAAGCAACATCTTACAGTAGCACCTCAGCTAGGTCATGAGAAGGAACAGTAACATTTATTATGGAGTTGGTCATAATCAGTTGAGTTATGGCCATGTAGTGTTAAACTTTCTAGCTTCAGAGAGGTATGTGATGAAGTCTTTGCTTACTGTTTCTATACTTACTTCAAAGTAGGAGGGTGAAAGGGATTGTATGAGAGTGATGGTTTATTTTCAGTGCCAATCACAGTAATGTGCCTATGTATTACATAACTTCTAGGGCTAGCAGCAAAGGTTCATGTTAGCCTCTGACAGCTAAAATTCAGCCTCATGTAATGCCAGTGTTCTCACTTTTTGCCAAAGAAGGCAAATTTTACAGTAACTTTAAATGTCAGGTTCTCCAAATGAGAGCTGTAACACCAGTTTGCACGTACGTTGTTATTCAGTGGAGTGTCTTCAAGTGGTCTACAAATAATAAATTACTTAAGTTTCCTCAGATTCTTTGTTATTAATATTTTATAGATGGATAAACTGTGACACAGGTATTAAAGGCATGGTCAGGAAAACTACTTACAAAATGGTACTTAATGTTTCCTTCATCTTTTTTGAGTTGTATCATCATTCTTTTCTGTATTTAGTCTATTTCCCTCCTGCTAATACTGCATAGCTCCCAGAGGCATGGTAGAGTGGTATTTTGATGTAATTCACACAGCACAAGGAAAAAAATACTCTATTCTGATTGCAGGATTATTTCTTAAGCTAGTGATAACGCACAAGCTGCCAAAGAGGAAGTTTGGTTTTGACGTCCCTTGGGAGAGTCACAAGATTATCAGGCAGAAAGAAAGATTTTATTTTTATTTTATCCTTTTTAACTGAGAATATCTGAAGGCTTTGCAAAGTTGAAACTGGAATTCCCATTGTGCTTCTATTTATTTGTGACAGCTGGTATTCAGAAAATAACTGCACTGTACCTGGTTTGCACAGGCTACACATTGAGGCAGTTGGTTAGATGGGAACTTCATGGCATAAAATTAGACTGTTTTAAAAATGTGGCCCTCGATGTTGCTGAGAAGGTCAAAATGGGATTGTTATGAGCACTGAATGTTAGGGCTGAGCTGTCTTGGCAGAACTGCCTGGGGAAGTTTTACATAGTGTCTGCCCACACTGTGTGCCTGGCTGTGATCATGGCCTTTGGTCTCTCCAGCTTTCCTGACTACTAAATGTCACCAAATATGCTACCAGCAAGATTTCTTTAAAGTATTGTAGATCTGAGTACTTTGTCTTACTTAATTCTTCACCTCTGTTTATTTTTTCTATATAACCTTTCCTACCAAGCTACTGCTTGCTCCTATGACCAGGAAGTGCTTTAAAATAAGGTCCTTATTGTAAAATGCTCTCCCACAATTTTCTGCCAACCTCTGCAAATATGTACAGTTGGTTCAGGTTTTGTCTGAAAACACTCCCAGTATTTCTAGAACTATTTCCAGCCATCTGACTGCAAGTGGTACAGCCTGCTGCTTGATGTATAACCGTATTGGGTCAGGCCAGAAATCTGTTTGACTCATTATTTGTCTGATTAGTAGTGAGTTTTTTGCTCTATGAATTTAGATAATCTTCTCTGAACCCACATGCACTTTTTGCACCTGCTGTGTCCTGTGGTAATCAGTTCCACCGTTTAACTGTACTTTGTGTGAACAGGTATTTTTTTTTTCTGAAACAAGCTCCTAACATTTCATTTGCCTTTTAGTTCTTGAAATATATGAGGCAGTGAATTCCCCAGTCAACATCTCCATGCCATGGACCATAGGGATGGTTTTTTTCTTCCCTTCCTTATTAATTTCTTAATATTCCTCCCTAGTGTTGTCATATACCTGACAGTATCCTGGGAACTTAAGGCAAACAGTGGATTGGGTGCATTCTCCTATGACTGGCGTTAATCAAAACTGGCTAAACCGAGGTGTAACCAGAAGCTGTTTTACGCCTTAGACCCTTTGGTGTAGGCATCGCACATCTGGAAAGTTTTTGATCAGAAAGCTTGACATGGCTACAACACATGGATGTTTATAAGCAAAACAAAACAAAAAACACAGCCATACACTTTGTACAGTCATGCTCCAGGTCAGCAGGTACACCCTAATATATGAAGATTTACTGTTGACTTTTGCCTTAATTCCCTGGAACTTTTTTTTGAACTCCCCAGGAATTTAATGTTTCTGCTATTAAACGTTTTTTGATGTTTTCCCCCTGTACATCTTTGACTGGGATTGGTGCTGTGCACATTCCATATCGGCTTGCATTGATCTAGGTTTTCCAGAGAGGGTGCAGTGGGGAAAATAACTGCTTTATATATGAAGTTAGGATAAAATAACCTGGTACTAGTAATTAAGAACAATTTATAAATCCATTGAAGTAACCAGCAGAGTTAACTTTTGCATCATTGGGAAAATATTTGATACTTTTCTTTTAATTAAACCTCATTTATTTGTAACAATAACCAGCATGTAATTGGAAGAACCTTAAAATTACTCCTAATTATGTATGTTCCTTTCAGTGGATCCTCAGTTCTTTGGAACTCTTAACATTGTTTTCTTGAGCTTCAAAGTTTGTTTAGGCTGGCATAAATATAAATGTTTATTTTTGAGTTTATTGCCTAACTGATAAATATTCAAGATTTCCCTTGACTTTTCCATGTTCTATATCCCATGGATTCAGTCATATGAAACTGCAGTCTTGCTAATACAAGGTAAGTTGCACAAATGTGACCGTAAACTAATTAGTTTGTTAAGAGTCATTTAGGAGACTAGTGATTTAGGAGACTAACTAGATGCACTTTTGGAAGTAAGTTATTTAAGGTATTGATACTAAATGACCCTTTGGACTGTTGTTATACCTGTAGGTTAATTGTGTGTACATTGTCATGAAAGCCTCCCCTCTCCCTTTCCATGATGCTAACCTGACTATGTGTTATGGGTTCATGTGGCGCGGTTTTCCTTGGTGGCCGGGGAGGGGGGCTGCAGAGGCGGCCCCTTTAAGAAGTTGCTGGAAGAATTCGCTGCCCCGAAATGTCGGACCCGCGCACCAAAATGTCGGACCCGCCTCTAGGCGGGGAGTGACGGTGGTAATGCCTCTGGGAAACATATTTAAGAAGGGGAACCGGTAGTGTGGGGCTTGGGGAAACCTGAGAGGAACATCGCTGCCGATACTGGAATCATGGAAGTGGAGGGGGAGGAGGAGGCGCCTGAGGAGGCTGATGGCCCTGCAGCCCAGGGGGGTGAACGGTGGAGCGGAGGCTCCCGAAGGTGGTCGTAACCCCATGGTAAAAACCGCGCTGAAACAGTGTGAGACGGGAGAGCAGCCCGCGGAAAGGACCCGCGCCAGGGGAGTTTGGGAAGAACTGAAGCCCGCGGAAAGGACCCGCGCCAGGGAAGTTTGTGAGGAACTGCAGCCCGCGGAAAGGAACCACGTTGGAGCAGGGAACGAGAGAGGAATCTTCCCCCTGAGGAAAGAAGCGGCAACGATGATGTGTGGCGAGCTGACTCAACCCCCATCCCCTGTTCCCCTGCGCCGCCGGGGGGAGGAGGGAGAAATCATTGGGAGTGGAGCTGAGCTGGGAGGGCGGGAGGGGTGGGGGGAGGTTTGTTCTGATGTTTAGTTTCCCTTCCTAATACCCTTGTGTTTTGTTTCTGCTTTGATTTGTAGTAAATTAAATTGATTTTGTTTCTTCCCCAAGTTGAGCCTGTCTTTTGCCCGTGACCATAAGCGGAGAGTGATCCCTCCCAGTCCTTGTCTCGACCCACAAGCCTGCCTTTGTATTTTCTCCTCATCCCAACGTGGCCAGGCGAGGGGGTGGGGGGTGAGCGAGCGGCTTCGTGGTGCTTTGTTACCGACTGAGCTGACCTGAAACCACGACACTATGGAAAGCCACATTAGGAGATCCTGTCTTCTCACTTTTTGCTGTGGACTCGGCTAACTGTGGTATCTGAAAACTTGACCTCTGTAAGGAAGGGTCTGGCATAGGTCAATTCAGCAGTATTGCTAAGTTTCGAGTCATTAGGCTGTCCCTCAAAGAAAGGAATTGAATTTCTATTACTTGAAGAATTTTCATCTAAGCAATTAGAAGTATTACTAAACAATATGACTTCGCAAATTTACTCTGAATTGGTTGGAACTAATGAAGAAGGAGGAGGAGGAGAGAACTAAGGTGACCTAACTGTGCTTTTCCATTTCCATCATCTTGTTACTAGAATTGAAGTTGAAGACTACCTCACTCACTGTGAGGAATGAGCTGACATCATTTTACGAGAAGTAGATACTGGTCTTTATCTGTCGTGGCTTTCTTGTTACATTTGTATTTATTTGCAGAGGGATGTTGCAGGTTTTCTTCAAAGTCAGAAGTTACTGTCATCTGTCTTTGACTTCCTTTTCCATATGATCAGGGGGGCTGGAGAGCCTCTCCTGTGAAGACAGGCTGGAGAATTGGGCTTGTTCGCCCAGGAGAAGAGAAGGCTTTGGGGAGACCTTAGAGCAGCCTTCCAGTCCCTAAAGGGGGCCTACAAGAAAGCCGGAGAGAGACTTGTTACAAGGGCATGTAGTGGTAGGACAAGGGGCAATGGCTTTAAACTGAAAGAGGGTAGATTTAGATTAAATATTAAGAAAAATTTCTTTACTGTGAGGGTGGTGAGGCACTGGAACAGGTTTCCCAGAGAGGTTGTGGATACCCCATCCCTGGAAGTGTTCAAGGCCAGTTGGATGGGGCTTTGAGTGACCCGGTCTAGTGGAAGGTTGAAGTGGAACATGGCAGTGGGGTTGGAACTAGATGAGCTTTAAGGTCCCTTCCAACCCAAACCATTCTATCATCCTATGATTATGCTTTCTCTTTAACATTTCATCTCCTTACATTCCCACTATACACAGAATAGAGATTTAACTAGAGATTAGAGGTTTCAGGGTATATTTTGTTCTTCCAACTCTTCCCCTCTATTTAATTTTGTTTTTTAATTAAGAAACTAAACTATGAAGGCCATAATAGGCCTTTTGAGATCTTTTGTTTGAATTGTATTGGCTTACATTCAGTTTAGTTTGATTGCTGCTGAATCATTTTACCCTCTGGTGCCTAGTCGTTAGTCCACATGAAGTTAATTGGGTGGTCTTGATGTTTGTGATTGCAGATAGGTGTTCATATGACAAAACCATCACTGCAAGTGGAGTTTGCATCTCGGGACAGCTGTTTGCAGTAAATGATCAACCAAATGCAGCTACTGTATAGCCTATGGGGCAGTCTTGTTAAAGTGTGCACATCTGTGGTCCACTTATGAGGAGCATTGTATTTCTCTGCCTGTGCGGACCATGTGTGGTGATAAAGAGAGTCCAGTGTTAAATCTGTAATGTAAAACAAATTGAATATATGTTTCTTTTAAAAAAGCTAATGTCTGTGAATACATTAGTCGCATTTGACTTTTGAATGGTCAGCTGAATTAAGAATGTCAACTGTAGATGAAATAAAGGATCATGATCCTTTCACAAATATTTAGAAAGAAGCTGAAAGATAATTCTGACAAAGTCTTCCTGAAGTCAGTAAGATAAGTTTGCATGTAAACTTCACTGGAAAGGAAAGTAGTCCCTGGTTACCGGGTCTTTCAAAATAACCAATTAAATTAATTCCTCTTCCTGTTATTTCCTTAGATTTCTTCATTGTTTATTATTGTCTTGCAAAATATTACCGCAAAAGTTCTTTACTTTGGTAGTTGCAGGTGCATTTTTTTGCAGCTTTGCTAAGCAGGTTGTGCTGTTTTGTTGACTTTGGCTAAAGAAATTGGATGTTCGCTGCCTGAATGAGTGTGTAAATAGTTCTGGTATGTATATATATGTGTGTGCATATGAACTGAAAATGTAGGTACATACTCCTTCACTTGGAAATGATTTTGCTGCAAATGTTTGTCAGTAAAACATGACTGTACGGATCTCACAGCAGTGAGACCATAGCTTAAACAGAGCAACGTAACAACTGCAGTGAAGGTTTGTCCAGCTCTAGAATTGGCCTGTTAGTGTTTTTTTTCCCAGAGGTGGCAGAAGAAAAAATCTTGTTTACTAATTCCTGGTTGGAAATTTTATTGTAGCTTATGCCAAAACAAAAGGATGCTTGTTATGTTTTCCTCATACTAATGACTTTACAAATCAGCTATTTCTAAAAAATACTAGTCCCATTAAATCAGAGATGGCTGTAGCTTATTCTAAATGGGTGGGGGGGTGTTGGGCTGGGAAGTATTTGCTTGATAACTGTCTCTAAATGAAATGCAGTCTTCCTATACTGTGCTTTCATATCTCTGTTGTTAATATAGTGTATAACAGCGAAGAAGAGCCTCCCTTCAGCAAAAAAATGACTTCACAGAGTGACTGGCTAGCATATCATTCCTCTGCAATTAATAACTAAAATCAATAGGTTTTGAGTAATTTTCTTTTTTTTTTCCTGGTGCAGTGGTCAGTGATCTTTCTGTATGTTACATTTCACGTCTTCAGTTACAGCTCCTGTTTTATGCGTCACTGTTCTTCTTTCTGTACACCTGTGACTTGAAGCTACCAATGGGATAATTTGCAGAAACAATTAAAACATTTATTTTCCTCGCTATGGAGGGAAGAATAGTGAATGTACTGGCATTAAGCTTGGCAGCAGCTTTTGTTGATGCATGTCTTCTCCATTGGTTGCTGCCTTTGCAGCGGGATTTTTGTTTTGTTGAATGTAACTGAATATTTTTCCATTCAAATAAATAATAAATTCCATGTTAAGTGAGAATGAGTCCAAGCTACTGAGTTTAGAACTGAACTCTTGATTAGAATTGTTTATAAATGCTTTAACAGCTCTGTGTTACCAAAATCCATACATAGTGCAGACATGTATGCATAAGTTGTACTTTGGACTGTTGACTTTGGCTTTTAGTTGTAGTTGCTAATCAAGCAGAAGTACCGTTTAACAAAAAGGATCAACAGCTGGGAGGTTTGAAGCACCTACACTTCTAGTACATCCTACTTGTCTGTCTTCCAGCCATATCTCTCCACTCCATTGCAGTGTGATGAGGCTTACAACATGCATGCAGATTGCCCTTGCCCTGTTACAGCTTCTGCCAGGTCAGCCTTTAATGTGCCTGGTCTGTCCCTCTGTAGCCCTTTCTGACATCGACTCTGATGCTTGCCTGACTTGTGGTGCTATGCTCAGGGTGCCTCAGAACTTTGAAAATACTTGCATGTGTCTAAGACAGTGTCTTGATGGTGGAGACAGTTTGTTGCAGCAAGGCAGTTTTCTCCACCTTCAGCAGTAGCCTCACTGTAAGAGGTTACTTTCCAAGCCTTTCCCCTCCCGCCCCAGTTCCAGCCTCAAGATGAGCCTGATCATTCAGTTAGTTAATTTTTTACCAATTAAGAGCGCAACTGGTGGTTGCAAAATTGATCAGTTTGCAGCCTTGGCTCTGGCAAGGATAGAATTTCTGCTCAGAGCCTATCTTGGGTATCTCAGAATAGCTCTATCACATGGCTTGGCATCTGATCTGAAGTGTGCGAGGTCCAAGTTCTAAGTCCTTGCTTTGTCTGAATTGGAGTAGGGCATGGGACATGAGTTTCTTATATCCCCATGAGTGTGCATTAAGTCTTCTGTTCTTCTCTTTCTTCCCTTCACACAATGTATATTTGTTTTCTGTAATTTAGAAAGAGAGACTGATACACTACAAAGCCTACTATTACAGATTGCCTGGGAGATTGAGATTCAAATTTGGGGTTGAATTGGGAAACGCAGATGGTTCTTCAGTGAATTAGTTTCTTTTCTGATTTTCAGATGACTTAGATTTTGACCTGATGTGGAACTTGAATGCTCACGCCAGCTTTCTTTTTTACGCTAAATGGTAAAACGTTTTTCTGCTTCCATCTGTCCCTCCTGGTTTTAATCTAGATTTCTAACATACCAGCTTGGGATGGGTTTTGAATTTGTGGGTTTTGGCTGAGAAGTAGCCATGAAATTCAGACTGATACCTTGTGCTAAATCAGATGTCTTGCTTCTAGCCCATCTTTAGTTAATCCTGTGGCCAACAGGCATATGATACAAAGGCTGTGCATAATGGCATTTAAGATGATTTGATTTGTATTTAATCGGTATTAGCAATAACAAAAGGCAGGACATCTTTGGTGTTTATATACACATTTTACTTCTGGGGGACAAAATGCATTTTCACAAACATTAGATGTCTGAAGATGACTTCATCTTACAAGAGAATTATATACTCAGTAAGAGTAGAAATCAAAGGTTTCCTGTACAGAAACAGACTAGATCAGCAAACCAGTAAAATACGAATGTGAAAGCTCTTTCAGCTTTCCCAAGGAGAATGTGCCTCTAGGTGTCTCCAAAAAATTGTATCGGATGCTGGAGCTCATGTGAAATTCTGCCTGTATGTGTATTTTCAGTCCAACTAAGAAGTGAACAAATACATTTAACACAATACAAAATGGTGCAGTATGTCTTCATGATAATCTTTTGACTTGTCAAGGAATAAATGAGCAATGGAGGCCTTTCATGTGCTCTGTATCAGTTCCCTGATTCCTCGCTCTCCTAGACCCTTCTTGGCTAGGAAGATTAAAAGACATTGTAATTCATAATTCTTAAACTCTTTGCCCCCAAGTATTTGGGATTATCTGTTAGGATCTCAAAAAATTATTGTTTGGGGGCATAGTTGTTAAAAAAAAAAAACCCAAAACAGTCACAGAGAGATGAAGAAAGGGGATTCCATAAGTACCCCTGGAAAATAGAAAGATTGAATTAGTTTCTTTACAAGTGAGTTTGGAGGGTGAGTCGCAGGATATGAATACAGCATTGGGAACGTTCCCAGATCTTTTCCACAGTCCTTTTAGTGTGGTCACAGATTCCTGACTGTGAGTGAAAATAAATTAGAATTAACTTCAGTGAGTGTCGAAAACATGGAGACTTTTAAATTTGTTTGGAAAAAGCATCAGGGCATGCTATGATTTTTTTTTTTGTCTGTGCTAATTAGTGATGACAAAGCATCAAGATGGCAAAGAATGAATCATTTGGATGTTCATGAAACAACATATTTTAGTGTCACTAACATGTGGCTTTTGGGAGTTCTTGAAGTAATAGAATAAGGATCCAAGGACTATCTTGGATGAAACAGATTTATTTGAGGAGGACAGTTATTCTTAATCCAATTTCTTTTCGAATAACATTAATAGCCAAACTACTGCTGCTTCTTGAAGACTGTCAGGTATGTTAACAATACATAATGTTTGTACATTATTATCAAAATAATCAGGCTGAATAACCTCCGTACTAAAATATAGAGCACCTTTACATTCACATATGAAGTTAAATTTGATGTGAGTAGCAGCCACATACATCTAGGAGGTAAGTTAAACCTGGGTGATCAGGAACAGACATTCAGAGGTTGTGCATTTTATGTTAAAAAGTTGTAATTGGAGCATTTCTTTTTTGAACTCAATAGAAACCCAGTAAGTTTTAGAAGCCTTTGAAAAACTAAAGTCAAACAAGACAAATTCTTTGCATGATCCAAACCTAAACAAAATTTAGCTTTTTTTGTACTTACCCAGTTGCACCTTAGTTTCTGGAATTCATAGATTCCATTTCAGTAACTTTCTGGACTTGCAAGATTTTGGGTTGATATCACATAGTATCTGAATTAAGTTACAGAGCCAAATAGTATTTCTTAAAATGGAATTATCCTTTACTTTAATTCAGCATGTACATTCTTGATACTGCATGTAATTAATGTTTGCTCCAGAAAACTGATGGCAGCTTTTAAAATGCAGATAATTTAAATTGTCATGTTATTGACAATTTACTGAATAATTTGGAAAAAAAAAAAAGCTTTGAAAAGAAAAGCATAATAACAAAGCTACTAGAACCTTTGCTAAAATACTTTAGACTTCTGCTCAACTGTGTACCACAGGTTTTCACAGGGGTTTTCTTGGAGGATAGGGGGAGGACTTGGAGTTGCTGTTGGCAAAGCTTATGCTATTGAGACTCTCTTAGTGTTTTACTTCTCTAAAAAAATCCTCTGTTTCTGGAATCTTCTACAAGAGTCTTGTCCTGAACTTATGGAGAGTGGATGAAAAAGGTGGGACTTGAAAGCTGAAAGACAAGAAGGCAAAGAGAGACCAGTGACAGGTGGCATTCCTCAGGGGTTGGTATAGGGACAGACACTGTTTAACATCTTTGTTGGTGTCATGGACAGTGGGATAGAGTGCACCCTCAGCAAGTTTGCTGACGACACCAAGCTGTGTGGTGTGGACGACAGGCTGGAGGGAAGGAATGCCATCCAGAGGGACCTCGACAGGCTTGAGAGGTGGGCCTGTGCGAACCTCATGAAGTTCAACAAGGCCAAGTGCAAGGTCCTGCACATGGGTCATGGCAATCCCAAGCACAAATACAGGCTGGGCGATGAGTGGATTGAGAGCAGCCCTGAGAAGAAGGGCTTGGGGGTCTTGGTTGACAAGAAGCTCAACGTGACCCAGCAAAGCGCGTCTTTTCAAATGGAAGCTTAGGCATTCGTACTGCTTTGTGTGTTGTTATGCATTTCAAGGAAATTTTGCAGAGGGGTGGAGTTTGCAAAGATAAACTTCTGTTAATTGTTCATGTGAATTCATGTGCATGCTGTGATGGCAGCTGTAGGGTTGTTGTGTGGATTTAAAGCTGATTGCTACTGGTTAATCCAGGCAGTTGAGAGCTCCCAAATGTCCCAGCTGTGGAAAAAAGCTTCCCTGAAAGCTTACAGGTTCTTACATGCTTCGATCATATTTCAGTCATTTTGAAACAGATTCAAAAGCTTTGTGCTTGTGCTCAAGAGCTGTTTGTTTTCTTCCTGTACTTATAATTCATAAATACTAAATTTAAAATGGTTAATTTTTAGAAAGTAGGGCATATATTTTTTGAGAAAGTTGTCTGTTGACTTTTAGACTGCTTTGACATTGAGCAGCTGACTGAGAGAGCCCATGTTACTGATCTGAAACATGTGCCTCCATGAACTCTTCATAGGAAACTTTTCTTATGATCAGTCTGTGGTGGAGGAAAGGCTCAGTTCTTCAGGCAGCAAATCACTGTAAAGTGAGTAGAACAGACTGGATGATCAGAATATTGGGTTTGGAAAAATTGTCATTTTTACATAAATGTCAGGTTTTCTAATTGTATTAAAATAAGGACATGATCATGCCTGGCCTCTAATAACTGCATTTCTAAAAATTGTTTTGTTAGAACTTGCAAGAATCATGTTGGGAGAAGGCAGGCTACTTCTTTGATCTTCCGGATTTCTTATCTTGGAAAGCCACAGGTGTCACTGCAAGGTATGTTAATTATAATGATATTATTTGGTCTTTGTCTGTTTTCTTATGTATGTTTCTGCTTTATTTCATTTTGACTGGACATGCTGTTATGTACATCTGTCTGTATTTCAGCCTGCTCCAAAACATCTTGAACCTATCTCCTGCTTCCATTGTGCATTCTTGAACACACAGTTGTTCCTTTGAGCAGTGTAATTCACAGATACAGTATGTTGCTACAAGTGTCAGTTAATTGGTCTTGTACTCCATTTTGGAACATAAATATGATTGCTTTAGTTACTGTGAAATATGTTTCTAATAATTCTTTGAAATCTGTTTTTGTTGACAAATTTATTGACCTTTTTGAGAACTGGAAGAAAACACTTCTTTGCCATGTGGGAGGGATCTGGTAAAATCTTGTTCAATGGTCACTTCACTGTAAAACACGGCAGCTGTATTGCTCCCCAAAAGGATTCTAGAATACTTGCTGAACAGTTTAACAAAACCCTTTGAGAGAACCCCTTTAAAATCTTGATTAAAGTGACCAGTACAAGTGAAGTGCATTTGCAGATAAACAAGTCCCTGTGAAAAGTGAGGTACAGTATTATTTATTTAAAATAAAGTCTTATGGACCAATTACATGCCCAGCTCAGTGCAGTTCACAGTTACTTCCACTGGAGTTTGTGAAGCTGAATCTGTGCAAAAAATTAGTCTAAAATGAAAACTCATGACAGGTTAGTTTTAGTCTCTCTGGAAATGGAAGATACCTTCACATCAGACATGGTTCTTTTTATTTGAGTGTTCTCTTTCTCCCTAGTTAGTCTCCGTGATTGACAGCTATTGTTAAATACCTTGCATTATAAAGCAGGAAGTGCTATGTTTGACTTTAGAGGGGAAAAAAAAAAAAGCAAAGAGATTAGTTGTGCAAGGACTTGCTAGATGATAATTGAAAGATTGTATCTCAAATCTTCCTGCCTTTGGACTTTCAGTCAGATTCTGCTGTATGCTGTATAACTATGAGTTATGTAACAGAAGAACAACTCTCACCCCAAAGACCTTGCAATCTAAGCAGTCCTGTCACCTGACCCAACTCTAACTTCGAGAGGATAAACCCCAGACTCCCAGATGATATGCCACGCAGGGTCTCCATCTTGTGAAAGTACTCAAGACTGATGTAGAATTAGCGCCCTTTGGTCAGTGGACAGGATGGAGAATGGCAACTGCCTTTTTCCCCATAAACAGTGTAAGAGTGCTACAGATCGAGCGCTCCTCAAATTTAGGCAGTCACATATGAAAGAAGTAACCGCCTGTCCTGAAGAGAACCTTTTTGAGGTAGTTGGTGGATATGATGACCCAGAAAATAGGTATGACTGAATGTTCACTTTTAGTGGGTTACAGATGGGTTACTTGGCTAGGGACCCTGGTTAGAACTGAGTTTCAAACATAGTTTTAAGTTGGCTTTGTGGCCAGATGATGATTAATAGATGGGATGAAATGTGTGAGCAAATCATGAAATGGTCACCTTGTGCTAATGGCTGAAGAAGCTAAAATAGAATGTGGTCCATGTGAGCTTTGAGTCAAATATTACTTGGAATTTATTTTTAAAGGAAGGGAAGTAGTTTCAGAGAGAATGGTGATATATTTGAAAGAGAATTCTTACCTTGCTTGAGCAGAGGGATCTCCAGCACTTATGAACAGAGTTCCCGGTCTTCCCAGAGCCCTCACTGATTCATAGCATGTTCTGCTTATCTTGTTTTTAACAGTGGCAGCCATGCTGTATAAAAGAAATCACTCTCTCTGCCCTTCCCTCTCTCCATCTTTTAACCTCCAAACTAGTGTGGCTTGTGAGAGCAGATGGAAAATAACAACAATGCCTTCCTGCAGACTTAAAAATGTGTTACTGTGATTAATTCTTTAGCTGTTGGGAAATTAATGATTGTACTGAAGTTGCAGAAGTAATGGATCGCTGGTAACAACTGATGCTGCAGTAGCGGGGAATCTAGATTCCTTTTACTTGTTCCTGAAAATTCCCATCTGCTGTGGTTTTCACAAAACTCTTGCTAGAGTTATGCCATGCCTGGTACTTGCTATTCCAATGTAGTATTTGTCCATCTGCTTGCAGCATGTACCTGTTGGTGGTTATAACTTCTGTGAGGTCTGTGGGGAATGGCAGGTCTTTTCTTGGGTGTGTTTTTAGCGCCCAGCACTGTAGGACCCTAATTCTTCCTGGGAACTTCTGTTGCAATAAATATTACTAATAACAGTGAAAGAGCAAACAGATCTTACGAACTAAGGATGGTATTCTCTAGTGCTCATCTAAGCTGTAAAGGAGTACAGTCTAAATTCCTGAGATTAAAATTTTCAGCCTCTTCTGCAACCTTTGCATGCAACCAAAATGTGTGGCAGGAGGTTTAAAAGGAAGTTAGGAGGGGGTGTATAGGAGCTTAGAGTATGATAACAAAGTTTCTGTCTACTGTCCCTCAGGGATGGCTTAATTTAGGGGGTAGTGTTATTTGTGGGTGTGGGGNAGGGAGGGTACGGTGGTGATGACAACTCCTTGGTCCTGCCTGGCTTTGGCTTTGTGTTCTTAGCTGTACCTTCTGCGGGTGAGGCAGAGAATGTCTCAAAAAAAAAAAAAAAAAAAAAAAAACAGCCAGAAAATTATAATCAAAAAAAAAGCAAGCTGCAGAAGATTATACTCAAAAGTAGAGCTGACTGAATTTTTACTGGCAAATTCATTTCCTTAGAAATTACATTTTGATTATTCAAAAACTTTTTTATTATATTGATGAATGTTGTAAGGGAGAAAGGAATGTTGGGAAAAGACTTCCCGGACAAAATCTTCCTCTACCCTTTGGTTGAGAGTCTTCTGTTTTGGATAAAATAGTTCCTTGTACATCCTCCTTTTCTGCTTTCATGTGCTCCCCAAAATTAAGCCCACTGTTTTGGCTCTAGTGGAATGTCTTACAGGGTTACAAAGGAGGAAGAAAAAGACAGAAAAATAAGGACAAAAAATGTTTTGTTGGAATCAAACCTAATTTTTATCCTTCCTCTGTTCTTCCCCATGCACACCTGTTTCTTGGGAATTTCGCTTGAAGTTTGGTGAAGTAAAGTAATTTGTCCTGCATATGCTCATAATACTAGGGAAGTGTGAATTTATCAAGTATAAGATTCTTAACACCTTTTCTCCCTTTGAGCACAAAGGAGCCTATTCACAGGGCAAGACACAGTGTTAGTCATTGTGAATCATACATAACTTGGCCCTGATAAAAGAAAGATTTATTTTTTTTTAATTTATTTTGGTGATGGGGATTTTACCAAAGTAAATGTAATTCCAAGGGCACTTTTGTAGGAAAGACTTCTGCATGCATTGAAACTATTACTCTTGCTTCTCTGAAATTTTAAGGGGCTCTTTAAAACATTTTGTTAACATTTAAAAACTATGTATAGTCTTTTTGGCTTCAGTGAGACTCCTCAGTGCACAAAGTTAAGTAGTGTGCGAGATCAGGATTTGAAGTATTTGAAAAGCAGTTCTTGATGTGTGTTTCCCAGTATGAAATCATTTGTCTTTCACCTTTAATTCTGGTGGCTTGAACTGCCTTGTTGCCACGTTTTTTCCAGTGGATGTATAATAAACAGTAAATGCTTCTTACCTGAAAGGTGGAGACTCAAACATATTGTGAGATTTTTACCTACTGTCTTTGAAATTGCTAAATATCTCACTGAACAGTGTCCACCCATAGTTGCAAAGGATAACTTCCAAATCATTGATTCCTATTGTTCTTGGAAGATTGTTGCCTGTAATATTCCATATTAAAAATAGTTATTTTTTTATCATTTCTCCTTTGGGTTGATGAAAGACCATTGAATTGTTCTGAATGATCTGGACAGCTGACTATTCTGCATTAAAAAATGTTACTGACAGCTCTTTAGTTAAAAAATTTAAAACTTTGGAACTTCCCTGCTCCTGCCCCCCAAGGTTGCAACAACGAGCACTGGTTTTGCCACTTGAATACTCAGTTATCTTATTTCAGAAATGCTGTTGTGGAGAGGAAGAACGAGCTGTTTTTTCACAGATGCGTTAGCAATGCTTCTCAGAGGCTCAGCACTTTTACTCATGGTGAGTGTGACTCACTGCTCTCTTCCACCCACCATCTATAACTTCTGATAACTTTTCCTTTATATGGTATTTTGGATAAAGCTGTCTTAATAAAATCTAAATGCCTATCTGGTTTAGTTACAGGTTACTGTATTATGGACAGAGAATTCTTATCAGAGATGCACATCTGCAATTTTATTGTATTTCTGAAGTTTCATGAGGGATTACATTGAAGATAAGAATGTGGCTAAGCTGTTAAATTGGGTAGAATTCATACACAAATTTCTCAAAGGTTGTGTGTATTTAGGTCTGTTTCAGTGCCACTTTCAATCATAAGCAACTCACTTGGAAATTAGCTAGTCTTTACTGGATTTACGTGGTTTAAGATGAGCTGTAACCAAAGAGAGATTAAATCTGTGGGTGAGGATTTGGAAACACAGGGAAGAATGTCAGGCTGACATTGTTGAGATAGAGAGGGTCCAACATCATTCTATAAGCCACATCGCAAAATTACCAAAAAAATTTGGAAGAAACTAAATATTTGTGCAGAATAACTTTTTTTATATTATTACACTCTAGATATTTTAATAGTTGGGGAAAGTAATGTGTTATCTAGTAGAGACTTTATCTCACATATTAAAGTTGACCCAAATAATTTCCCTGTGGAAATACTTGTCCAGTCAGTCTTCAACTGCTAGCCATCACAACAGGGAAAATTGTGTAACAGAGATGTTTCATATACTTTTGGGGGATGTTTTGTAAATTATCTCCTCTCAACAGATCTTGGGATCATGAGTTTCTTCATATAAAATCAGTTCTTTAAGAAAGAAATTAATAGTGTTGTGGTAATTACAGACAGTAAAGTGAAAGACAAATGTTTGTACTTCATAAAAACATTTCTGGGAACCACGTAACTACTATTGGGGTATATCTGTGTGAGCGAGTGTCCTATCTTTTTAATATACAGTGTATTTTCAACAGGAAAATACCTTGACAAATTTTTTTTCTTTCATTTACAAGAAAGAGGCTAGTTCCTTGGCTTGTGCACGTTTAAATAGCTGACTCTTTATGTTAAGCAGTGATTAAGTCCTTAAAGTTTATTTGTAACCTGTTCCCAGTTGCTTATTATTAGAGCTAGAGATGGCTCTGTTGCACTGATTTAAATCCAGAGCACTCCTCTGATGTTAGAGGGGTTAATGCAGAGTATGCTGAGATAAATAGAAGTAGAGTCTGGTCCATTGCTGAATTGCAGTGATGGAAGTTTGTAATAAGACATTAAAGCTAGGAAGGTGCTTTTGGATCCAAGAATCTGGATTCAAGTCTCTGCTCTGTTGTGTCCCCTGTGTGATTTGGAGAAGTGACTTAAATCTACATCTTTGGAGGCCTTTAGGCAGCTGAATACCTTTGGGAAGGTTGATTCTTGTTCATCCCTGTATTTGTTCTTTATCTGTTTAAGTGATACATACAT
>VYZV01003858.1:1163-14693 GCA_013401275.1 Pandion haliaetus | reverse complement strand
TTTTAAGTGAGTGCTGTGAGGAATCTCTTTCAAACTAATAAAATATTTTTAATTAAAAACACACAGTTCTTGAAACTATACATATTAACAGATTAACTATTACATGAGTTAAAATAATGATTTTAAGTAAATCTTACATCTGTATGCCTCAGTCCTTATAATAAAACATTAAGTATTTTTAAAATATTTCAAATAATTCAAGAACATCCCAAGTCTTTCAGCATACTACTGTCGAAAAACAGATTGCAACTATGCTAAATTTTTAAGGCTTGTTATACCTAGTTACTATAATCATATAAGCACTTGATCTGGAAGCGAGAGTAAAGGTTAAAGATGGAATAGAGATTTCTGTTCTTCCCTAACCATGAGTAGCTTTTCAAAGCGCAGCTTAGAAATAGTATCTTTATGGATCTTCCATCTACTGTTTATTTTGCTAATCCACTTTAAAGGCAGTATCTTTAATACCACTACAGCTGAAACTAATGTCTACCTTTCTTTAGCACCTAAATGACTATATTTTCACCACTCTTTTTGAGGGCCACAGTTGCATCAAGACATATTCACAATCAAAATCTTAAATCAGATAGCATATGTGTAGCTATCAGAAAACATATAAGCTTAATAGAGAGTATTTTAAGTCTTCCTGTGAGAGAAATGAGACCCACAAATGTGAAAAGATAAGTCTGAAAGAAAACTGTGACAGATTTCTCATTTTGGAGCTATTATTAAACCCCTAAAAGCTAAATGCACTTTTGCTGAGAAAACAATCTCTCTCGTCAAAAACAACTCAGAACAATATGAGGTCCTAAACTGCTGAGGAAAGAAGAGTTGGGTTCCTATTTGAAATTCCTCTGAATCTTCAGAAGGCTCTGGATAGAACCTTACAGTGATTCCCAGGCTGGTATAAATTTCATAAGTCTATGCAAGTCAGTGTAAACTACAGGGAGCTGGAATAAGAGATTGTGATTTGCAGCTGTTATTTATATGCATGGTGGTTTAAAGCACAGTAAAGAGACAAGGCAAATTATTTCCTTTGATTCAGTTCTCAATTTGGTTTTGTATGCTTAAAATAAGCAAAGACGCAGGATAAGAGCTGGAAGATGCATGCAGAGCTTCTAGTCAAAGTAAAGGACTAATAATAATTAACAACCTTAGTAACCACCCAATTACTTTTTGTAACAAGCTACTGAAAATTAATAGCCTTCAGAGCCAAAAATATAATAATTGAAAAACTGAATATAAGCAAGAAAATAAAAAATATAATTTAAAATAGAAAATTATATGGTTGAATGTGAGGGGGGCAAAGAGAAAAAGCAAGTTACATAAACAGGCTTATCATTTTTAACCCGTTTCTCTTCACTTTCTTCTGTCCGTAATTATCTTGTATTTATACATCTCCAGACATCTCACAGCTTAGCTAGAGTAGAAACTTCAAACGCGCTTGTGAATATTCACCTCAGACATGTTCACCATAAAAGTACATATCAAGCCTACAATACACATGCAGTAAACTGACACTTCTACTATAAGACTTCCCTATTACATAAGAACTCTGCACATAATAGTACTTCTTCAGGTTTATTTAAAGTTATTCTAAATTCTTATTATGGGGTTGCCTTCAACTTGACCTTCAAGCATATTTACATGTTTAATGGGCTGCATTTACTTGAAAAATCTGTTTAGAAAATAAAAATAAATAAAAATCCTGAAATAGATCTCAATTAAGTGGCTACTGTTGTAATTACTGCTATAATCTTTCATTTTAAATGGAATTAGCATATCATACAAGAATATACCCTGGTAAAGCTAAAAGATGAGTATGAAACAAATAAACCCCAGCATTTTACCCTACTAGTGTTGCATTGGTTCTTTATCCCTCCACCTCCCTGGATCTTTTAATGCCTACATTCAATTTTTGTATCCCAGCATTCTCTAGACTCTGTTTTTACATACACAACAATAGTATTTTCAGGGTGACACTTCATGAATATTATTAGTACCTCAAAGCAGATAATAATTGCAGTCACTAAAAAGATTCTCATACCTTGGGTAAATTTCTTACCCTACCACTGCTCAGTATATTAATATTGTCTGTTTAGGACCATAACTGGCATGTAATAGACCAAAGTTTCACTCTATGTTTACTTAGATAACTGTAACTGAGAGCAGAATTTTATGATCAAAGAACATTCAATACCCAGAACTGCAGATGTATCGATGATTAAAATGAAAAACATACGACCACAATAACTACTGTTACGGTTATTCAACTCATTTTCAGAAAATCTCAATAGCTTCATTATATATGCATACTTCTAAAGTTTTGAGTCTCCCTTACATATGACCAGATTTTCAAAATTGCTCAGCAGCTAGCAGCTCCCATGGAGAAATGCAGAACCCAGAAAAATAGAAAACATTATAAACTACAATCTTAATATGAAAATACAGTTAGTTAACTACTAGTACACTGAAAATAAAGGATTTTAATTTTAAAGTACTGTCATGCTGAGCACTCCTGAACACTAGTTAAATGATGAAGGTAGTTAATTTTTTTGCAAAGAGAATGATTTTCTATCATCAGAAGGGAAAAAAATAAACAACACAGGAATAAAAACAGTGTGTAAAGCTAGGAGACAAATATAAATAGCCACCTTTTCTGCTCAGCATAGAAAACAACCAAACTGTGAGGAGTCATACACTATGACACTAAAATAAAGAAAGGCAAAAGTGGTGGTGAGGTGCCAAGGCAGACTAGCAGTATTTCAGACCCACCTCCAAGATTTACATGTATTGAGGCATTGTATATACTTTTTGTAAACTACAGTAATTAACTTTTTGGTACTCTGAACAGGAGGGAAGGCTGGGGAAGCACACAGACATAGAGGGATTCAGATGAGAATGTAATAAACTGAGCTAATCACTTGGAACCTGCTCATCTTTAATCTGCTTTGGTCTTCCCTCTTGGGAAGGGAAAACCCAACCAGTCATACTGGAAATCTCACTCGTCCAGAGCTCTCTCCTGCTTCCTCATCTTATTCTCTTCTCAATTTACAGTATTCCATGCCATACATCAAGTACTTTTCAGAATAACACTTTTGACTCAGTAAATGAGATATCTGCAAGTATGCTCGACATCGTATTATCCTGCAAAATTCTTCTTGAGAAAACAAAGACTTAAATAACTATTTTACGGCTTAGCCATTTTATAATAAAAAATAAAAAGCTATTTTTTCTAGAAATTTCTTTCAAATTTTTAAATTTAAGAAAAAAAGTAAAATACTGAAAAAAATATAGCAGCTTTATAAAAGTGGTGGCAAATGAAACATTGGCAATACTTGTTACTTTTCTCCAAACTCCAAAATGTTAAATTAAAAACACATATAAGCACTTCAAACAGTTTACTTTTGCACAAATTTCATAGTCTTTACTTAAACAAGCATAAATGTTGAAAATGTTCTTTCTGCTACGTCCCACAGCTACATTGTTTCACTTCTTTTTCCTATTTTATTTGAGGGCACATGGAGATCTGTGGGAAAGGCACACTGCATTGCTTAAGACTCTATGCAGAGTCCTTACTTTCCTCTTCACAAATTACAATAGTAATGTGGAAATAAGCATGTTAAAGTTTGTAAAAGCTTCATATAATAATACAAGTTTAAATAAATAGTCTTTCTGTATTTTTCCATTGTTTCACTTCCCTTCTACTTTTTTTTCTATCTTGGTGTTCTGCTTTCCTCTTTTGTGTAGTTTGGTATTCTTACTAGTTAGGGGAAATCAGGCTGGATGCAACAGCCTGAAAGAGGCAAGGCTGCTGCAGCTCCATGCACCCAGTCCAACCTGTAGCAAGGCCAAGCACATATTCCCAGTAGGTACATGCGCACAGATCACTTGTATGCGCCAAATACAAATATATGCGGCCAGCCACACCAATCAACGCAGTCAGGCACACACAGCACTCACATGAGCAGAGACAGCACCAAAAGCCTCATCCCACTCCCCTCCCTGGCATAGCAGGATGGAGGTGCACTAGTGGAAATACAAATACACACATGTACAACATGGATCCCTCCAGCAGCCAGGCTCACTCGGTCTGCCCAGCAGCGGCCCTTGGATCCCAGTCTCCCCAGTTGCTGGCACCTGAACATAGGAGCCCCCGAGGCTGCAGCCCCACTCCAGTTGCTGGTGCAGACCCCGTACTCACACACACACAGATACGCACATGCACATGTACACACACCCAAAGCTGGCCTTGGCTTTGCTCACGTAGGTCTCTCCACTCACCGCCACCCAGGCACATGGGCCCTCCAACCTGTGGCCTGACACCAGTTGCTGGCACCCAGACAGACACACTCAGTAAAAAGTCCTCGCCCAGGAAAGAGTTAGGGAGGAATGGAATAAGAAGATAGGACAGACCAAGTTTCTATGATTAAATGACCGGCTTGGTAGATGAGGGGGGAGCAGTGGATATTGCCTACCTGGACTTCAGTAAGCCTTTCAACACTGTCTCCCATAGCACCCTCATTAGAGAAGCTGATGATGTATGGGCTGGATGAGCAGGCAGTGAGGTGGACTGAAAAATGGCCGAACTGCCCCAGAGGGTGTAGATCAGTGGCACAAAGCATCACAGATGGCCAGTAATTAGCAGTGTATCCCAGCAGTCAACATTGGGTCCAATCCTGTTCAACATCTTCATTAATAATCTGGATGATGGGGCAGAGTGTACCCTTGGCAAGTTTGCAGATGATACAAAACTGGAAGGAGTGGCTGATACACCACAAAGTTGTGCTGCCATCCAGAGGGACCTCTGCAGACATGTGCTGACAGAAACCTCATGAAGTTCAACAAGGAGAAGTTGAAAGTCCTGCACCTGGGGAGGAACAAAGCCATGCTGGGGCCCGACTAGCTGGAAAGCAGCTTTGTAGATAAGGACCTGGGGATAATGGTGGACACCAATTTGAACCTGGCCAGCAATGCGCCCTTGCAGCACAGAGAGTGATGGTATCCTGGGCTGCGTTCAGAGGAGTGTTGCCAGCAGGTCGAGGGAGGTGATCCTTCACCTCCACTCAGCACTGGTGTGGCCATACCTGGAACGCTGTGTCTGGTTCTGAGCTCCCCAAGACAAGAGACAGAGTGTTCAACAAAGGGTTACTAAGATGATTAGAAGACTGGAGCATCTCACCTACTAGGAAAGGTTGAGAGAATGTGGACTGTTTTGCTTTTAGAGAAAAGAAGGCTCAGGGACAGCATCTCATTAGTATATATAAATAATTGAAGCAAGGCTGCAAAGAGGATGGAGCCAGTCTCTTCTCAGCAGTGCCCAGCAACAGGATCAGAGGCAACAGGCACCAGCTGAAACACAGGAGCTTCCCTCTGAACATCCAGAAACACTTTTTTATTGTGAGGGTGACTAAGCACTCGCACAGGTTACCGAGAGAGTTCATGGAGTCTCCCTCCTTGGACATACTCAAAAGCTGTCTGGACATGGACCTGGGCAACCTGCTCTCAGTGGCCCTGCTTGAGCAGGGGGGCTGGACTAAATGACATCTGGAGGTCCCTTCTACCCTCAGCTGTTCTGTGATTCTGTGAAATGTCCATACAGACAAGCATGTGAGCAGGACATCTTATGGAATAATTCACAGCTCCATCCCACATGTGAATGAATGTGCTTTAGACATTCCTAGTCGCTAACAAGAGTTTCCCCCCTGTTTTCCTTAGCCATTTGCTCTTCCTCTCAATGCTAATCTTTTCTGTTCTACTCTTTCCCGTATCTCTCACTTTCTCAGAACAATGCAATACAGAAGTAGCTGATATGCCAACAGACTGAGCACAGTACAATTGAGCTGGGCCAAGTGCAGTATAGACACGCTCCGACTCAATTTCCAAACTACAGCCTGTATCTTTCCACTCCCAGATTCTCTAAATAGTTTTACCATAACGTAGTCAGAGTACCATGTTAGCTCTGTCTCAAATACAAATGATATTATTTCTGCACTCCTATTTCTTCTTCCTTCAATCCTTTTCCCATTTTTACAGACCAACTGAAAACAAGATGTGGAGGACATAAACTCTTTGTAAAGGAGAGTCTGACTTTACTATACTTTTCTCCTGTGTCTACCAAAGAGGGAATGAGTGCCTCCTCCCCTTTTTACTAAGCATAAGAGCTACAGCAATAGAACTTTATAAAATATTACGCTAAATTTCTGGAAAATTCACAAATAGTGTAGCAGAATTTAAAACAGATGCTTTAGTTATGAATTTCCAACAAAGAAAATTACTTCAGTGTTTAGGTTCTCACTGGTGGTTTGTAGTAGTTATGCAATTACAGGGCAGAAAACAGTTATCATTTATATAAAATTGCTTCCCTGAAAAAATTACTTGTTATATGACATAAGGCTTCAGATTTATGTCCTCTAATTTGATATAAAAACAAGTAATAAAGATCCATACCTTACCCCTGCACTGGGCCTGTTTTGCACCACTCTACTTTTATAGAAAGTTAAAACATTTGGCTCTCAAAGGATCAAATCCAAAGCTCTTCAGACACAGCATACTTTATTTCAGCATTTTATTAATTTTAGAATGTCCCCCCTTTAAATGACAGTGACACCAAATATCTCATATCACACACTGCCTTTCTCCAAAGGTAACAAAAAAAAAAACCAAACGTGAGAATTCTACCCAACGTAATAAGCCACTGAATTCCACGGTAATAGTACATGGACCCTATAGAAAGTGGTAAATGAACTCTTGTGATCGGAAATGGCAAATATGGAGAAAACTTTACATAAGAAGTTGTATCACCTATTTCTTGTATACTTCCATAGCTTCATCCTTCACTGGACATGTTCTTAAAAAAATATAATCTGTAGAGCATATCATAATTTAAGTATTTTACACAGTTCCTGTTATCAGAACTGGGAATCCTATGGACATGTTTTAAATCCATCACCAGATACTAGAAGTAAACTTTACAAAGAGGCCCAATGTGAAAATATTGATTGAAAATTCTTTATCAAGATTAAATGAATACAAATAATTAAACAGTAATGGTAAATGGAAAGTTTCAAAGCTATTATATTTTTTTATCAGTTTGGTATGTTTTGAACTCTGCTCTCATATCACCAGACATTATATTTTTATATTCTATAATTAAGTCACACAGGAAAAGACTATTAATCGTCATTCTTTGCGCTGAGGTTTTTAAAGATTACTTGCTAAATCAAAGTTGTTCAGTCATCACCATCAGCCCTCAAAACTCAAAGTCAAGCTATATGGCCAAAGTGCAGTGGCTAGCAGACAGTGCAAAACATTTTCTGAGAAACATCAGTAAAGAAATTATAGAAAATCTGAACACTTGTTGCTTTACACTCAAAAGTTACCAGAATATATCTTAAGAATAAAATATTAATCAACCTTTAAATACAGAGATGCAAGATTATTTATTCTGTCATTTAAAGAAATATAATCAGCATATATCATCCAGCAAAGTAATAAAAACACACTCTGGCTTCTAAAGATTGTTTTTCTTCACCATGTACAGTGCAATACTAAATAATACAGGACCTGGAGTTCCAATTCAGTAAAAGATATAGTTCATTTTTGTAATCTCTAGACAAGATGCAGGAGTGTTTTCATGTTACTGAAATAATTTTTTTCTTCACTAGTACCACACATAAATTATGATCTCTGACTAGCATAGCAATTTGTCTGAAAACTTAAAACTGTGAACTGTGGAAAAGAAAGAGATCAAGAACGCACAGAACCTATACAGAGAGCTACTATTCTGCAGACAAAACATTATCTTGAACAGTTTGGGTTGACATGATTAAAATGTGGTTTTTATGCAGAACCCTATAAATACTTTCTTCTAAAAAACCCACACCAACACACTTGATCCAATTGTAATTGTGCAGTGTTATTAGTTTCACATGTATCTTGATTCCAGGTACTGAGTGTTGAAAGATTTATTTCTGTTGAGTTGAACCCTAAGGTAATCCGGTTTTCAAAAATCAGAATTCTACAATAATAACCATCTGAAAGACAGCAGACTGATGATCAACCTCAGGTAGGAAGAATTATTTGAATCCCACAGACAGTAAAGTAGGTCCTTAGAAGTGACAATTTCATTTTTATTTTTCCCTTTTTTATTTTGATTTTGTTATTAGACCCTCAACTCACAAATGCTCAACTGTCACAAAAGATCAGTGTTACTGAACCACCGGCATTAATCTGTTGTTTGAAATGTATAAAGAAAGACAAATAAAGGAGACATTGCAAAATGTCTTCCTCAAGTAGAACCAGATATTGAAGTGATAAATAACATAACTTATGAGCACCAGTTATAATGTTCTTGGGCAGAAGAGATTTCTAANTCAAAGACTGTTGCTTCATTGTCAGATGGTCCATAAATAAACCATGGTCAATTCATGACATTGGACCTTTTCTTCTTGCTATGCTACTGTAAATAAGTGTGTTCCCCTTGCCTGTCTGAATTCTACATGCCTACTTCCAGAAATGCCGCAGCATATAAGTAACACTGTCATGTCCGTTTTGTCAACTACATGCTGATTATCCTTTTTTATCTGCAGTTTGGGAACATTATCAAGGTCAGAAGCAATCGCTCAGAAAACTGATCCTGAAGCTCTCGTGTCTGATAATTCTGTAAGGAATTTTCATAAATAAACTTCATAATGCAATTAGTGAAAGATCTACCTTTCTTACATATTTGTAGAAATGAAAATTGTACCAGTAACCTCTCAAGTATCTAGTCAATGTGTTCATTTATTGCATGTAATCATGTCTTATTCCAAAATGACACAAGTCTGATTTACTATTACCATATCTAACTTCCATGCATGTTCGGGCAAATGCCCACCTCCTTCAACTCTCCTGACCTCCACTTTTTTATTCCTTTTTTTTTTTTTCTTTTCTTTTTTGACAAATTGGTTATGAGGCATTTACAACTGATGCACATATCGTGAAATTATTTCTGCCAAGCTTCCTCCATGACCTGCCCGTGGGACATGACATGCTCTGAGATGCATCGCTCTATCAAACTGAATCTTTCCAGGACAATGCAAATTATGACAAATTCCATCATCCCGCATTATGCGCTTCATGCTAATCTTCCTAATTCGAGAAAATCAGAAGGGCTTGCTGTTCTGCTGAAGGGCACGTTGTCTGAATGAATGATGGTGAAAGAACATTCGCAATCCCCTTCATCTTCTAATCCCAGCTGTGGCCACCTCTGCCCTAAAACCACTGAGCAACCTTTCCTCCAAGTAATTCTTGCATCAGAATTAACTCAGGATCAGTCTTTTCACAGAGTATAATGATTTTTTTAGTTCTGGACTTCAATAGTAGTACATCTTTAGAAAAGCATTTTTAACAAAGTTTTCCCCATAGACTTTTTCTGCCTATTTCTTCTAGTCTGCTAGACTTTCACAGTAGGAGTGCAATCTCCATGAAAAGTTAAATTACCTCCCAGAGTGGATTTTGAAACAATTTCAGCAATAGGTTTCAGGCAATTTCTGGTCTCGAGCACTTTTGACTTCGGGAGGTTAAGCTGCTGACTCAAAGCAAACAACCAACCTGCAACATATTCTTCAGAAAGTCCCTAGGATAAGAAAAGATCCACATATCTTCACTGGCTCAGAAGGTGGCAGTATTACTACATGAAAGAAACTTGCCATCTGCCTGGTATTCCATATCCACATTGCTGAAATAAACATGTTTAATTCCCAAAGAAGCACATATTTTATCCTGTGGCATAATTTACTTATAACATTAAAACTCAAACATGGAGCAATTTGTAGCAATAACTATGATTATGCTGTTAGTGGCCCAAATGTCACTGTCTAGATTAAGCTAAATGATACCTAGCACCAAAGAGCTTCTGTGATTTATTTTTTATTATCACTGGTAGAACCTGCATGCTTAAAAGGCTCCCCATTCAAATTATTCAGTATTCTCGAAGACTGAGGTAATCATAGAAAATCTTATAAGAAATGATACAAGTTTTAAATCATAGCCATACTTAAAATACATAAAAGTTTTGGGCAGGCAGGTATGTTATTATAGATTTGAAAATAAAACTTCATGGTAAAAATACAATGCATAGTGCAGAAGAATTTAAATGTATCACAGTTTTTACAATCTGCAAGACTGAAAATTAAAAGGGTTTAGAATCAAGAAAAAAATTATTGCTTTATGAAATGACATGGTTTCTTTAAAAACATTCTCAAAAATATTAAGAAATGTATTTATGAAGCTGTTTCATTGAAAATGACAGAACATTAAGATTTTTAAATAGCTTTTGCTTTAATTTACATCTCAACTAATGGGATCCTTTTCCTCCCTATTTATATAGTCAGAACATTTCAATCTACAGGAACTGTCAATATTACAGATAATATTTCTTTTATACTATTACTTTAAATTAGAACATAATTTTTATTTATGAAAAAATGAAGTGTAAGCCATACTTTCTTGTTGAATAAGCTTTTCAGAATGAATAAACAAACACTTACTCAGTAACTAAAATGCAGACTTTTATTTTGCACTTACAGTCAGTCTATGCTTTAATGGAATCTTGCATAATTGGCTTGATGCTTTACTGAGTCTTCATACATGCCTAACAAGTACATAGCACAGATCCACATTAAAGTATTACTAAGAAGAGACAGGAAGATCTTTAGCTTTATACTTCATTCCCAGTGAGACCCAAACCCTCAGAGGTAAATGACTGTGTGAGCATCACTTCAGCAAAAGGCACCGGGCACACCCTGTGCATGCTGCAGCTTGTTGACATGAACCAGGGCAGGCAGACACCAATAATACATGAAGTGCGGTTCAGAGGCAATTAGGATCAGTTGTCAAGGCCAGGCCATTAATGAAAGAACATGTCAGAGGAGCTGGAGACTTCAATGGTTGAGGGCAAGAAGGCGATTTAGTGTGACAGATCGAGTCCTTCCAATGTCCTCAGTGGTACATGCTAATACCAGCCTTAACAACCTTTTGTGGCAGTGTATAATGCGACTAACATGGACTTTGATTCAGCAAAATGACTGCTGCCACTGTTAGTCTGTCTCATTCCAACAACAGTAAAAGCACTGCTACAAATAATTACCCACTTCCTTCTCCCCCCTCCTCCATTTAATGCAGCAGTCCTTTATGCATGCCATACTGTTTCTCACTAGAAGGTCACGTTTATCATGCTGCTTTCTTTTCTTTCTATCATGCCCTTTCTGTTAATATAATCTGAAATTACCCCATAAAACAGTTTTGTTCAAGTAAAAGGAAATTAACTATAAATTCAACGTTACCTCATGTGACTAATAACAAATACAAAAAGAGCAAACCAAACTGGTCTAAAGGATTCGCTACCTATTCTGTCAGTTATGCAAGGAAAATGCTGCAACATGAGATAATTAACATCATCTACTGAATCAAAATTATATGGCAACTTAACCTCCACAAAAATGAAATCCTGAAGCCTTATACACAACTTGGCACTTGTTTTTCCTATTCTTACTGTCAGGACTACCGAGCACTAATTTCTATAAAAAGCTGCAGACCCCAAATTCCTAACACTCAATGACAGGATGAAAGGAAGCATAAATGTAGAAAGAAAAACGTGAAACAGGAGTTCTATTGTAGGCACAGTACTGAAGTCAGGAGTAGTATCTCCACTGAAACAGGACAATGTTGTGTTTTCTTTATGGAAGATGTGATCTGATTTATGAAGGACAGTGTTCAAGTAAGTCAAGACTTCACAAACCATTTTTTAACTACATTACCTAATTTCTAAAGTACAATTCTGGTATTCAGTACCTCTTTCAATATCAATTTCTTTCTAAGGCTTCAACATTTTGGCCACTTGAGAATATGCTATACCATGCATTTAGGTGTGAGAAATTTGTGACTCCAGAAATGGCAGAAAAAAAAAAATGGTTAGTCATATTCACCAGAACTCCCCACACATTCCAAGGGAGAATTCATAGATTTGTCAAAGTAAACACCGAGCTATCAATGATAAAAATTACAACTTGAGCCCTATTTTACTCACCTTATATTAGATGATGTGGTTTTCCCCTATCACTTCTGTCATTTGGCAATGCCTGAATTGACCTTTCTAGAGGCAATACTTATCTGTGAGTGACAGGAGAAACTATCTCCAGCAGGATGAATTTCCTTCTCTCTCGATTTCTCTCCACTTTGCCTACTTTCTATCTGACTTTTTAGTTTCTCTCTTCTTTTTTAATCTTTTTTTTTTATATTTCTACAACTAAATTCTTCTTAACTGACCTTTGCCAACATTCCCTTTTCAACCCATAGCTTTAACCTTCTGAACGTCTACTTTGTTTATTTGATATATTTTACTATTGTTTGTTTCTTCACAACGTTCTCCCTCTTAATTACATTCTTTCCTATTTTGGATTGTAGTAAGTATGTACAAAGAAAAGTTACATCTAACTCCTGGCATACATACTAGGAATTAACATTAAATTTAAAGTTAAGCATGTGGCCAACACAGTTCATCCTTAAGATCTGGATTCAGATTGGCATTAAAAAATTCTGTCATAAACATTGATGCCTCTGCAGATATGCCAGTGATTATCCTACCCTTCTTTAGCCAGAGTCTTGTTAAAAAAAAGATGGCGAGTATTATCAGAGGAGCATTTAAAAAAAAATAATCATTACACTATATTGCAATATTTTATAAAGATAAGTAGAATCTCTAGGAAACTTAAGAGATCAGGACACACATATTTAAAGGATATTTTCATTCTGTGCTTTTGTGTAATACTTCTTCTCTTCCTTTTGTGCATCTATCATGATTTTTTTAAAAATTAATCGTAAACATTTGCTTCAAGATTATTATTCTCTTTTGTGGATACTTATAAAATATTTCCTGCACAATTAAACAATGTTTTCCATTTACTAACTCAAGTTTTAATGATATGTTACTGGATGGCTTGGTAATAATTATCATAAACACAGGAATCAATGCTCATCAGATATATAGATGACAGACGTAATTAGCTAAAATAATCCTCAATATTTAATATCATAAAACTCTGAAGTTGTACTGAATTTTTAGATGTACTATATGAGACATCCTTCTGTGGAGTTATAATAAATCTTTTCACAGAAATGAATTAGGCTTTAACAGTAAACAGGAACATTGTTAAAGTAAACTGGAAAACTGTACACAAAATTATAATATTAGCATACTAGAACCTGCAATATTTAACATCTAAGATGTTTATCTAAACTGGAACTATTTTCACTATCCACTCATATATGTACACATAATTCTCTTCTGTTTGCTACCAATTCACTTCAAATGCCTGGAAAAATCAAAATGCATTCCAATGTAACAGATGCCTTATAATACAAAGCTTGTGTCTTTAAGGAAAAAAAGCTTGCTTCTTACAGAAGAACTCTCTTTCTCTCTCAAATTATCAAAGTGAGGGAATAAAATGGCACTGAAAAAGAAAGAAAGAAAGAAAATATATCATACCGGTA
>VYZV01003857.1:280935-296366 GCA_013401275.1 Pandion haliaetus | reverse complement strand
AAAGGCTGAAAGTAATCCATATTGAGAGACTACTTGCTGTCCAGGGCAAGCGTGGACTCCAGCTTCTTCAAGCTGCAGTTGCCTTTGCTTTCTGATAGTATGCCAGATGTAACATGAATGTCTCCCAGATCAAGTGTTGCTTGATAAAAATGGGTTAGAGAAAAGAAATGCAGTGAGAGCTTGCCATGTTCTACTCTGTGCAGCTCACCCTGCCTGCTAGGCGAACAGGCAGCAGGGCTATTATCATTCAGGTAGCAATGAGATGGGTGATCTAGGTTTTTCAGGTCTCTGCCTTTTATACTCTCATAATGGAAATCATTAGGGATCTCCTGAAATACTCCATTTATCACAGTAAATTTAGATGACTGGTGTCATCAAGTGCTGTTATGGGTCTGGGTCTTGATTACTGCCAAGCAGAGTCCTGTTCTGGCTGAGTGAGTATGCATTAACTCAAACAGCTAGATTATTATCCGTCATGGCTGTTGAATAAGGCCCAGTTTTTCTAGCAAGAGGGTGGGTAGGAAAGTGTCCAAAAGAATTGTCTGCCTCTTGCATCTAAGGATGAATTCAGGATCAAGTCTTCATGCTTTTGCTTGGGTAAATAAAAAATGTTGGAGCTAATTCAGCCTTTCCAAATAGCACTTTTCTGCTTCTGCATGCTGACTGAGGCCAACTCCTAGTTATGCACTGGAGGAGAGTTATTACCTATGTGCCTAAGAAAAGGAAGGGAAGAGGCAGGCGTCTCTGGAGCTAGACAGTGATGTGGTTACAAGGAAATTACACTCCCAACTACAAACATACAGAATTACCACATACTATTACATGTTTTTCTCTTCTGTCACTCAATTTATGTCCAATCTGTCATGGCAATCTTGCTCTAGAATTTGAGTGAATCTCAGCCTTTGACTTCCATCCTCTCCAGACAGGTTTTTAGCTTGACAGCCAAAAATCACGTAGCTTACAACATAAATTCACTGTCTTGAGTTCCAAACACTGACTTTACAAATTGCACTTTCATTATGTAAAATAAAGTATTTTATATCCATTGATAGTAGATACAATGCTTCAGTGCACACTGTTTGGCTTGATGTATTTGATAGTTTGAAACTAGCTGCCTTCCAAATGTGCAAGTGCTTGTCCTGCTGCATGATCCTTGTGTCTATAAGCACTAGCCTGCTCATCTTCCAGAGTGAAGTAGGTCAGTTTTAAATTCTGAGTTTAGCCATTTTATTCCAGAATGAAATGCATGGATAGAAGAAGTTAGTTTGTTTGTCTTGCTGGTAAACCTCAGGCTTCTGTTATTATAAGACTGTTTATCAGAAATAATAAATTAATGTACTTTTTTCCTCTGAAACACTGGCAAGGTATAATTATATTATGATTTATTTTACGACCTCAAGACCAGAACCTGAAATATTTACTCAGGCAAAATTGGAAGTCAAGGAGAGTAATCAATCATTCACAACTAGGGAACTGTAATTCTTTCTATGTCCGTTTAGTAGACTGAGTACAGAATAACCCTGTTTTTAGGACCCCTGACAAATGCAAAGAATAAAAGTCAGGTTTCTTGATTTCTAATGCCCTTTCACTCTGAGCCTTATTAATGCACCTCACCCTGGGTAACGGTCATAAACAGTAGTTCAGCCTTTCTCATACCAAGGATACAAGGTATTAGTGGAAATGATGATAATTTGGGACCCCAATTACCTAGATAAATGGGGGCACTGGACAAGGCATCCTCCAACTTTACCATTTCCTTCCATGTGGATATGGCGTATTGGTAAGATTTCTCTCACTGGTCAGATCTACTCTAAAAGCTACTAGCTGTGTAAGATTGCCTTTGGTTTTTAGGGGATGGATGTGTTACTGGGTTTTGCCATGCTATTTTTCTCTTCTCCAGGCTATGCTAGGCACTCCTGGTGGATAGCTGTCCTACTGTGTGTTTTAAGATCCCAACTAGTCAATACAACTTTGGCTGTAAACAGGAAACCTTCTTATGGCATTGAACTGTATAGAGATACAAACGTAGATTACAAATCAGCAATGTTTTAAGGTTAAAAGCTGCCCACCAAGGAACTGTTAATATATGGGGAAACAAGCTGATTTGAGAAAGAACAATTAGTATATCTCTGAAAGAATTATCCCTATATTCCAGCCTGAATTTTCAGGTAAATGTAAATCAGTATGTAGAAAATGTTTTTTCATGTCTAATTTATGTTTAGTGAAAAGATCATAAAATTCTCCAGGTTCTGCATTCTTTTAATATCCAGTTGTCTCAGGAAAACTAAGATTTGTGACCATAACTCTAAGTCTTGATATGTGTTTAGTTAACAGAATGCTTTGTTACACCACCCCAGAAGTCTTGACATTAATAGTCAATTTTTCAGCTTCTTTATTCAAGTGAGTGGTGAGACTAGAATAATAAAATATGATGGAATCAGTGTCAAACAAAATGATAATTCAATGAAAATTTAATTAACCAAGCAGGCAGGTAACCATACCTGAATCACAGAATGAGGTCAGCTGCCGAGATGTAAGTCATCACTGTTTAATAATTTTGATAGGTGCTTCAGGTTCATTTTGTAGCCTGTTAAAAATGAGACATCATTGTTTCATCTTTCTTGTCCCTTAGAAATGAACTGCACAGAGGCAATCTCATATAGTTCATTTAAGAAATTATTAGGTGAATCTGTTAGAAGTTGGTTTTGTTTATTTCAGTGGACTAATGCTGGTTTACATCAGCTGAGGATATGATGGATATTTCCTTGGATTTTCCACAAATCACTGCAAATACAGTATTTTGGGACTACATACCTGTGAATGTGAATAAAAATTTCTGACTGTGGTTTTTGAGGTATGTTTTGTGTGAAAGGACTCTAGGCCCTACCTATCAAATATATGCAGGTGCATTTTGGCCAAAATACCCTGGAAATGATGCTGTTCATACCTTTGATTTCAAAGTGGAACATTCACTGAAATTGGAATAATGCATGTGAAATTTAACAGATTTTCTGCCTTTTGATTTTGGGTCTGTTAGGAAAGTTATTTTCCAGTGGGAAAAAACACAGCTCTGTCATTTTATTCAGGCTACAGGAGCTATTAATCATCCAAAACGGCTGTTTGTGAATAGTAATGTCTGCTAAGTTCTTCCTTACAGCTTTTTTCAGCTTGCCTGCACAGAACACGGGTATAGATGTGCTCATCCCTTACTCTTTTCAGATGCTGCTCTGGCAAGTGTCATTGCAGCAATGTCCATCAAAAATGTCACTCAAGAGAAACATTTGCCAGACCTGCCTGCCAGCATGAGCTAAATCACCTCACTCTGGATGGAATGTACTTCGTCCTTGCCTCTCCGTCTCTAAGAAAATCATTAGGGAGCCACAGAAGAGCTGATAACTAGCCATGAGTGACTTGCAGCAGATGGTAAATATTGTAACACTGATAAGAGTTATTTTTTTACTGTGAGATGTGAAACTCTAGATAAACTTCATTCATTACTGAGGAACGGTTACTCTAATTTTAAGGGACTGGTAGAGGAACTTGTGGAAACAGAACAAACTAGTAAGAGAATATATGATCTGATAATAAACATTCCATACTAGCCCTTATCGTGGAGTATCCTGAGTTTAAAGCTAGTTCACACTCTCACTTGTTTCTGCAATGATGCTTAACACATGGACCTCACTGAAACTACGAATCAGTAAGAGGGCTCCTGTGGGTTCACTGAACACTGATTTGGTTCATGTTTCTTGAGAAGAGGTACAAGGCAGGTCAGGTACCATAAGTGGGATACGTAGGAGATGGAGATCAAAGCAAAACAGAGATAAAAGGAACAAGGACTTTTAAGCTTGTTCTAATTTGCCTAATCCTGTTGAGATGCATGTTTCATGTACTTTAGTTCTGATAAGTAGTCTTAACATTTTTCTCCTGCAGATTACCACTATCTATGGCTTGTCAATCTATGCTGAGTTTCAGTCTCAAAGGGTAGACAGTTGTGTGCTGCAAGACTGACAAGAAATATTAAAATTAATTAATTCAGGAACTCAGAGTTGGTTCTGTACATTTTCCTACATAGCCCAACTGAAGGGGATGTACTATGCAGACCTAAGACCCCAGTCCTGCTGCTGCCAATTTCTTAGCAGATCGCTGCATCCATGTCAGAACTTCCTTGAAGGTAAAAAGTGCCCGCTACCAACCGCTGGGTCCCGACCTTGCCACGGGAAAGATCTGACCCCAGAGCAGATGAACAGGAACTTCCAAGGTGACCTTTCCAGCTGTCAGAGAGTCACTCCCACTGAGGTGCCTTTGATCCCAAGGAGAGGCAGGAACTGATGCATTGCTCTTAAGATAACTAATTTTAGCTGCTGCATCTGTTTAATTGGGACTCTCAGCAGAACATGACTGCAGAGGGAGCCCAGAGGGAAAGTAAGAGATCACTCAGGTATGAATTGCAAATGATTTAAAGTTTCACTTTCCCCTGGATAAATCCTCCTAGGAGCTGTGATATTTGTGCTACTGCCATTTCTGGCCAATCTCCTGCACTTGGATGGGAAGTTTCTTCCAGTGCAGGAGAATATTTAATGGAAGTGTACAAGAGATCTACTTAATATGTGGCATTTCTCTGTCATACAGCATGATACTAAGTATTTCCCAGAGCTACTGAAGATATTTGGACATTTCAAAGGCTATTTTAGACCATTTTCATAATTTTCTGCATGAGTTGAGTGCTAAACTTCTGGATTTTTTGTTGATAGCTGTCAAAGGTCTTTTAAATACTGAAAATCTCTTTAAAATGTACAGAACCTCAGCCACCTTTGAAAATCTTAAGTATTGTGTAGGAGGCATATCAGTTGCTCTCTGTTTGTGTCATATGTTACCAAGAACTGTATCTATCATTGTTCTCTTTTACCTGTTTGTACTGAATGCCACTGATATTTCCAATAGAGAACTCGGTAAAGGTGCTGCTGAAAATGTAATACTTAAGTATCAAAGGCAAACCTGACGTAAAATTGTATTAGGAGGTTGGCTCTAAATTCACCATCTTTCTCATATAAAAAATTAACATTATTTAAAAATTATGCTAAATAAACATTTATCTGTTTCATTGTTCTTTTGAAGAATGTGGCATTGCTGCCTAGTCAAGAACTGGATATAACCTTTTCCATCAATGTATCAATAGTACATTGTTTCTACATTTAGAAACAGGGTGCCAAAAGCTAAGACTTGAATGTGCATCTGCTTTGGATTAGATTTACAGACTATCATGGAAACACAAGAAAAGAGTAAAGAGGCAGTGCTTATAACCTGGAATAATTTGATTTCAGGTTTTTCATCTAAAACTCTGAGTGTTATTCTCTTTTGAAAATAATTAAAGGTTGGCAGCAATCACAGTTATGTGAAAGTGACAATCCTTTGTAGTAAGGGATTTTAGGTAGAATACAATGTGTTAAACTGATCTCCTTGTTCTCTTAGAAGATGGATCCTACAGCTGATAAGTCAGTGACAAGAACTTGAAATATGCTTTATACTGTGCGTTCAAGTAAAAATCAATGTTGAATCTGCCAACAGTTTTCTTTAAAATACACGTAAACGCTTTTCACAGTATTTTGTTTATCAGCAGCTTGCTGAATACCTCTTCAAACTTTGCAGCAATCTGATGTGTCAGCCTTTTCCAGTTGTGTCAAACTCTGACCACCAGTGCAACATAAGAGTTGCCTGATTTATAGAAAATTTCATTATTATTTGTGCTAAGCTGTCAAAAAAAATCAACAACAATGGTGTTTCCTGATCCCTAATGTTCTGTAATACACAGTTGTTGGAAGCTGCTTTCCTCTGGGAGAGGTGGGTGGGAAAATACTGCTGTTGAGAAGAACTTTGGCTTACCAAGACAGCAAGGGGGAAGCCAGCTTTTGAGAACCTGCAAGCTGTGAATTCTTTTTCCTGAAAGAGAAACAAAGGATTGTGTCCTACTTTTCTAGAGATTAGCTTTTGTTTAATCTTCCAATCTTCTGGCATACTGAATCACTGACTACTCTAATAACAACATACTAGTTAATCCTTATGAAACATGTAGTGATAAGTCAGCCTAAGAAACAATTCATGTTTTACTGCTGCCAGCTAAAAGTTTATGTTAAAATTTCTGTTGTTACAGAAAAAAAATGAAATGTGGGTTGGTTTTCTTTTCTCCTCTTTTTTTATTTTTTTTTTCAGTGAACTCTCTAATCACAGTATTCTCAGTTATTTCAGGGATCCTCATCATAGATGGTCAGTTCTTACTGGATTTCATTTTGTATTCTCTTAAAGCAGACCAAAGGTCTACCCTTCCATTTCATGAGTAAAAAAGTAAGAAAAAAAAAACCTGTTAATTACAGGTGGTGTTTATGTCTAAAGATGTGATCTAGCTTCACATAAATCAACAATTTTAATTGTCTTGGGAAGAAAAACATCTGTTTGGTAAAAAACAAAAAAAATCTATAAATAGAGAAAAATCTGCAAAATGTCATTATATTTGTTGTTGATATGAGGAATTTTTTTTTTTTTTAAAAAAGGACAGTTTGAGACAAAAATGTCATATCAACAATTTCTCTTGAAGATATGTATTCCTAATCTGCTACTTTCTGCTCATTTTCTGCGTAAAAAAATATCATCCTAAGACTCCAGGTTCCACAGCAGCAATCATAAAAGCTGGCAAAAAGATAACTTCGAGTAAGTTTGAAAACTACCAGGCCAAGAGCAAAATGTCTGATCAGACTGAGATGTATGCTTTAAGCTAATCTTCATGGACCTGCTGTGCTGCTTCATGCCTAGTATGTGATACTTAAACAGCTGAGGGGCTTTTTCAGTACATTAATATGTAACGGTTAGAGAAGTAGAGAGTTGGGTCAGAATTGAGCTTTGTAACTTTTAGTCAGGAGTCAGCTTTGGTTTTCATCTGGAATTTGTGAAAATCTTGTGTGGTACTCGCCCAGGATTTGAATCCTCACATGTTATCTATAACATAGTTCATGATTTTGCACTGTTCTTGAAGTAGGGAAAATCTACTTGTTAAAGAGTACTAATGAACATACTACTTCTACTATTAACCTTACTGCATGTTTACTGCTGTCATGTGGGAGGGCAAATGGTGACATTTTTGTTGTTGGGTGCATGCCACACAAGATGCAGACTTGACAGTACTTCACAGACAAGTCAGTAGAACAGTGAAAATCAGTGAGAACTGGCGATGACAAGCTTTAGGACTACAATTAAAGCCACATTTCAAAATATGCTTTTATGGCACTGAGACAGCTCTTCTACATTGTACGTGTTCCAATCCAATTCCCTGTGCATGGACTTGCCTTCTTAACCTTGTCTACTGTGCTTCATTTTTCTCTTTTTAATTTGCCTCCTTCAGATCTTCCCACTGACTCACTTACTAGCACATCCTTCTGAGACGTTTAAAAAATATATGGCTGAAAATAAGAACATTACATAAAAATGTGGAACCACTAAGGCACATGGAAAATGTTCATAATAAATCACTCTCCCTCCTTTACCTTTTGCATTGACTGTGAACTCTTTTGAGCAGACATCTTAATTCTCTCTACAGGTAATACACTCAGTATACAATGTTGCTGGACCTGCAGACAGTGATAAGTAATCATGTGACAAACTTCAATTCAGTCATTTCAGTGGCTTAATGTGAAGGAAAAGTCTATAGGCCAGACTGGATGATCAAAATCATGGGTTTGGGCTTCCAGTTCAATTGAACCACATTTGTGGGTGCTTGTCAGTGTAACATAGTACAGTACAGTAATAACCATTGTGTTCAAGAATAATTGTTTTAAGAATTTTATGCTGTACTTCAAATAGCATTGGATATCACACTACTCAGTGTAAAACCAAACCATTTAGGTTTGTTTAATAAGACAATTATAGATTAAATAAATTTAATGTAATATAAAACCACGATGAAGGAATTTAAATCTTTTAAATGTTTTAAACATGTCATTTAATCTTTTGCCAATATAAAGGCGAGATTTCATTTTCAATATTCCCTATTTTCCTATTGCTCTTATATTACTAACTTGAATTCTCTTTTGGTTTTGTGGTTAGATTTTTTAATCTGGTTTACTTGTGTTTAACTTCAACAGAGATTTATCTGCAGAGAGAAGGCTGAGGTCTAAAGATCAATTCATTTTGTTATGTTTTCTTCCCACCCACCTTTTCAAGTTTCAGAGGGATAGGGAGTAATTTGTTTGCTTTTCTGTATGCTTGCACACATTGTATTTGTAAATGACAAAATACTAGCCTGATTTTTAATACTTCTGTAATTTAGTCCACTTGCTCTGATTCATTAAAAAAAGAAGTAATTTGTTTCACCAGGAGCTCCCAGGTAGTTTTTGAGCTATTAGCTGGAGCTTCCATTCTGGAAAGGTACACATCAGTGATCAAGTCTATTTACTGCTTTCAGTGTGAATTCATTGTGAAGGAGGGCCAGTCCTGAGGCCTCTCTGTGATTGATACCTCTGAACTGTGAAAGGAGCTAGTATAAAGTCTGTGACAAAACCCACTGCCTTTTTTAACAGGGGCAAAAATGCTGAAAATTAATTTCTCAGAGAGTGACTAGCACAGCATTCTTTTGCTGCACTACATCCTGGGAAACTTCCTGTATCATATTTCCTCCCTAAGGATATCTTCCACGTAAAGAAATATGTTTGGAGGAGTGCCAGTTAAAGCTTTTCTTTTTCTCTTCTTCCTTTTAGTTGCTTGCCTGACTTTACGAAGAGACACAGAGCCACAGCAAGTGAAGAAACATCTCTGTGTTAATTAATCAGGCTGGGGGATTAGGGCCAGCTGGGGTCATTATAAATTGCTAGGAACAGCATGGCAAGTTCAGCCACCTTGGGCTGGGTGGTCAGCGTGCTGGCAGACAGAAGGAAGAGTATCTTATTTTCTGTGGAGAATTTATGCTGGAGGAAATAAGGGGGGGTTCTCTGTCAATCTTTAAAGTTAGAACTAGTTTCTCTTGCATTATTTATTGGTTGTGGGGTTTCATGTATCACTTCTGAGTGCTGGAGGAAAGCATTGCATACAAGTTCTCTACAAGGCATCTCTACTGAGATAAACTGAGGGGTTCAGTTAAGTTAGTACTGATGGTAGAGGAGAAGCAAGCTTGAAGTCTAGTATGCTGAGATCTGCCAATATCTTTGTCTTTGTAGCTGACCAGAACTCAGGTTCCTTCAAATCCTGTTTATGACATTTCTTTCTCGTAGGTACCTTAGGCTGAGTAATCTGCCTGATGCCACTTGGATAGTAGTTTGACTAGCTACTGTATTCTGGGGTCAAATCATGCTTTTGGCAATGAGGTGTTCCCCTGAACTGTGTCAATCTATCTACTATGAATTAACCCCTACATGTACAGCTAAAGGCAAACACTGGAGGCAGTTAGTTTTCTTTGCGTTGCTTGTAATATACGGAATAATCATAATTGACTGTATACTCATGCTGACTCTTTTAAATTTTCTTTTTCCTTTTTTTTCTACTCTTAACACTAGAATACATTCCTCCCCTCTGGGTAAACCTGAATAAAACTTAACATTAATTTGCAATCTTCTTGCCTTCATGCTAAGCTACCCAAGATATTTTGCTGTTAATTTCACAGTTCTCAGAGCCTAAGGCAATGCAGCACCTGTAAAGTCTCAAAAATAGTGAACGATGCCTATAGTTAGGAATGAGTGCAATGGTCTACTAAGCTTAGAAATGTGCTTAGCATTACATGGGTTTCTCTTACTTTGTTATGCAAACTATCTTGTAGATTTGTTCTAATGCTCGTTACTTCTGCTGGGGACAGTGCAGACCAAGGCTCAAGTAAGAGACGATTACAGAAGGGGATATGTGAAGACAAAAGCATGACAAAGACCTCTAGGTGATTCTGGGCAGGTGGTATAAATATGAGCATTTAGAATATGAAAGGATGCAATTGGTAACTGAGGAAGAAACTAGGAAAGCTTAGGTTGTATTTGTTCTGGTGGGCAGGAAGTCCTTTGAATCAACTGGAAATTACTGTAGCAAGGAGCTTAGTCTGCAAAGGAAATCTGACGACTTTTAATTGAGTTGCACAAGATGCATGCTTGAAAGCAGGGGAGGGATAAGAGGGGCACCAAGGAGGAGTATGCAGCAGCTGAAGGCAGCCATAAGAATCACTGCTGTGTGCTCTTCATAATGAAAACCTTTCGGCAAGACTTTTATAGAGGCTTGCGTGGTATCTTCACTGTCTGTGTCCATAGTTGAACCACTTGAATACCTTGTATATGTCCTGGAGGAATCATCCGTTGGGCAGCAGCGCAGGAAGAAAGCAGGAATACCCCGTGTTTAGTTTCCCCGTAGAGGGGAAGAGAGGCCTGGCTGCAAGAAGGAGGGAGATCTTGTACCAGCATTTGTTTGAAGGAAGAAGCAGTTCTAGCCCTATTATCCATTATCTCATCTCACCTCAGAGGCAGGACACATCAGAGAGTGAAGTTGGCAACCATAAAAAGTTGACAGCTATGAACAGCATTGTAGTGATGCGTTTAATGTATAGAAATGCATAGTAATTTTTATAGGATAATGGCAAATAAATAAAGTGGCAGAAGTGTATAGTATAAATTCCATCTTCCCAGAACAGCTTCTACCTCTAACAGGGGAGAGAGAGGGCCCCTTTGCCCGAGCACTGAATTAGCTGTTCCTTTACCTTGCTAAGTAATGCAGGTACCACTAGATGGCTGTCAGAAAGGTTTGAGGACCTCTGGGAGAGCATCCAGGGCAGATCAGGATTCAATGCAGGGCCTTTACAAAGTGGTTTTGAGGTGGAGTCTTAAATATCAGAGAGTTGCGGTGGGGGGCTGGAGGCTTAGTCACGCTGAATTGTCTTTGTACGATGCGAATCATCACTGTTAATTATAAATGGAATGATGTTTTGGCTTGGAAAGCAACATTCAGAGGCAGGGTACTCATGGTCTGCTATGGGGTTTCATAGGTTGGAGGCACCTCTATGAGCCACCAGTGTCAGGTTAAGTGAACTCGGATTTGGTAGTTCATATGTTGAAGAGACAGAGCTCCCAGAGACAAAAAGAGCTGAATCACTGAAGCATTTTCTTTGTTTCACTTAGTAATTTGTATAACGGCATTAGAAGTGTATCTTGAAGCTGTCTAGTGATAATACAAAGTGTTTGTCTCAGAAGGCAGCAGCAAAATTGAGAAGATGTTAAATAAGAAGGGGACCAGCACATTGACTTACTTGACTGTGGGGGTCCTGTTTGGCCCCTAGTCTTAGGCTTAGATCTGGCTGGAACAGAGCTGGAATGCAGCCCCTGATGAGTGAGCGTGTCATCCGTCCATGTGCGCTTCACTTCCTTGATGGACTGGAAGAGTGGGAGAAAATCCTAAATGCTGATGTCTTAATATTGGCTCAACACCAAAGCGATGTTCCTGCAGATTTAGTTACACTCATCTGGACATTTGGTGCATATGTTGATAAGACGCTTCTTCAATAATTTTCTTTGGTCAGTAGAAGTACACCAAGTGACTGTATTGGGAGGGAGGCCAATGCAGTGTTACAAAGATACACTTCATTCCTCAGATGTGCAACTGCAGGTCACAGCTGGGGAGATGTTAGCTTAAAAACTGTCTGCCATGGCACAGCTTATTTAGTGATCCTCCTAAAGCCTATGAATAAAAAATGGATTGCCCCCATGCAGCACAAAAGGCATGAATGGAAAGAAAGAAAGAGAAAACTGTATCTGTGGCAACCAGTGAGCTGTGGAAATCGGAGTAATTTCTTATGGGCAAACCCACAGGTTTCCTGAGGAAAAACCTCCATTAGGACTTGTTCCTCTAGACCTGCTTCCCTGCTATCTCATGAGACTTAGTCATGCAAATACAGTTCCTTGGGACACTTCCATGCATAAATTTTGGCAGGGTTAACCTCTATGCAGAGTCTTCACCTTAAAAGCCACTTGACTTACCCACCACATCTTGGAAGAGGAAAATTTCCAAAACTAATATAAGCTTGATTATTCAGCAGAAAAGCAGTTAGGAGAAATGAATGCTATTGCTGTCTTGTTATGTTCAGGGTGCCCTAAGATTTTTGGCTGGTTGTTCTTGCTCTCTGAATAAAATGAGAGAATCATATAAATATTGGCAGTCCTCAGTGCTGCTTTTTTAGCCAGAGTGGAGCAAGCAAACAGCTATGACTATGCCAGCTTTTCTCTCAAATGAGCATGCCCTTAAGGAGCAGGCTCAGCACCTCTTCGTAGTTATAGTTGGAGTGTATTCTCTTCCATGCACAGGAACACAACAATTGTCTAATAGTGGTTTACAGGTTGGGATATTCCTTGGTATTAGAGACCCTTTGGTGGCCCCTGTTCTCTCTGTTAGACACAGGATGAGTCAGGAATTGCATCCCTTTTCTTCCAGTTTCCCACCCAGAATCAGCCATGCTGGAAGTCTTTGAAGGTCTTATTAAACTCCCTTCCTTTTGGAAATGCGGGTGTTTGGGAGCATTCAGTGTAGCTGTTTCAGAGAGTGCGTGCTCAGTGTTTTTAGGAAGATCGACATATATATAAAACTACAACAGGCAGTGGTAGGAGTATAGCTAAGAATGGAAATACGAAGGTTTGTGTTTGTGTCTGGGTTTGCAGTTCTTGTCAACAGGTTGCAGAGGTCACAGTCCAACAAAACTTGTGAAGCCTGGAGTGTTGATCATGGTTGGTGGTAAAAGGAAGGTTGATCTTTCTCTTCAGCCTTCTGATTGATTTTTTTTACATTTCAGAATCACTTGATGAAGGAAGAGAACGGCAGTGAACATACTGCAGCAATGTAGAAGTGCTTACAGCCTTATTCTCAACTGTGGTAAATTGGATTAAATCTATGGATTTTAAGAGTGATACTAATTTACACGGCATCTAGGCTGCTTTTCTTTTTTTCTTTGGTATCCCAAGCTCAGATACAGAAGCAGGCAGAGTGAAACATAGAGGTCTTATCTAAAGCCAGTCAGAATCTGTGTTACTTCAATGAAATAAAGTATAGTCAAGTATAAAATTTCACTACCATAATATTTAGTTGCACTTAGAGTTTTCAGTATACTGGGTGATTCAAACTCTGTAGACTTTCACAAAGCCAGAGGCACTTTGCAGCTCACTGGAATATCTGACAACCTGCAAAAATGGGCCTTTAATTTGCTATTATTTCAACAAACAGTGATTAAAGACCAGCAAACCTATTCTACTGATATATTTTGCTGTTTTGGGAGATAATTTGAAACTGATTTATCTTTTGTTCTGTGTAGTGTTCCCTCCAATAATCTTGCTCTTGAAATGCATTTCTGTGTTTTCTGTTGGTTTGGTTTCTGGGTTTTTTTAATGCCACTTGTGTAATAACTCTGAGGAATGGACCCTTGGTTACAGTTTTATTCAGAAGTGCAAAATTCTGTAGACAAAATGCAATTTTAAATTCTTTTAGAACATTTCACAGTCTCTGAATCACTTATAGCATAAATCTATTTGACCTTCAATTTCCCTTAGGTATCTTTGTATCAGTATGAAATTAGTTTAATTTGTTTAAGCATGCATGCTTATACCTTAATGAGCTGATAGCATTATCTTTATCAACTCTGGAAATGACTGTACTAAGTCCTGCAGTATATTTGCTGAACTGTGTAATAATTTTTTTTCTTTAATCATGAGTAGCTCACAGCTCTTTTCATCTCTCTGAAGCTTTGAAATTTCCCGGAGTTTGTTGTCTTTGAGCTGAGATTATTTTTGTGAAATTCTCATATAAAAATCTCTCAGAGTTACAACAGCTCTAACTAATTTGGTGTGGAACTAGGCAGTTAGGAAAGCTTCAGGATAGCTAGGTAAAAGTAAAATATCAGACTAATGAAAACTTACATAATTTGGAGAAGTAGATCCCCAAGGCATAAAGTTTTATGATTTGTTACATGCTTTGTTGTTCTGGTGAAGATATTTCAAGAATAGTGATTTGCAAGTGAAATTTTAATTAGAAAATTTTAATGGATATTTTCTTAAAAGGCGGTGTAAGACACTTAAAGTACAGTACAAGACCTGTTGATTGAAGGACATAAAAGCATGTCCTTTGTTTTATTAGTATTTTCTGTTCATGAGGGCAATCCAATTATCTTTAGTATTTGTCACACAGTACCTTTAAGGTTATGAATTTTAATAAGAAAATTCCTTAACAGGATGGCTTTTTGTATAGCAGAGGAACAATTCCTGTTGTGGGGTTTCAGAGTGGGCAGGTAACAACAAAAGAAGCTGTGGAACTGGGAAGGTACTTGGTCTGTGTCCTGTCTGTGTGGGAGGTGATGTGGATCTGGATGTGGAGTTAAAGGCAAACGGTGGAACATCAGCAAATGGTCATGCTGTTTGTCTGAAATGAAGTGAAACACCATTGGATTCTCGCAGAAGCATTGTGAGGGCTTCGTTGCCCTGCAAGGTCAACATAAATTGTACCTTACCTGCTTTAACTTCAGGCAGAAGAAAAATTCTGTATCACTCCATTTGCTCTTACTGAGAATAATCACAGTTTCTTGAAAGCTGATGGAAAGAAATTATTTTGAAGAAGCCAAGATAAAACCTGTTGTCTAAGTGACTAATATTTGGCTGAATGCTAGAACTGGCAATCAGGAAATTTTGGAAGATGTTATGACTTTATTATATGCATGTATGGAGTTCTACACTAATATATTAAGTCCTAAAGGATTTTTTTAAACAAAATTCTCAAGTATAAAGCAGTAGACCTTTTCATTTAAGATTTTAAATTTTAAGTGTTGTTTCAGGGTGATTATGTTTTATTACTTAGTTATGGTACTTATTACTGGTGATATAACAGACTATAACTTTATGGTACTTATTACTGGTGATGTAACAGACTATAACTTTCAGAAGAGAAACAGCTGAAGGGTCTTCTACAGCCCTTCCCTTTTAGACATATGCGTGATTTTTACAACTGGTATAGTTATGGCAGGAGTCAAGTATGGAAATAATGAAATCTGAGTTGGATTTTTATCCTTCTTGCTGAATCTACTGTAATATTCTGCTAAAGTGTTCCTTAAGCACTTCTCCTCNCTAAGGTGTTCCTTAAGCACTTCTCCTCGGTGCTGATGATCCACGTGAGTTTCCTTGGTACTATTCTGAATGCAGAACTCTCTTATAGTGAAGTAGCTTTGGGTTAGCTTTTTTCCCCCCTCTGCGTGACCTTTTCACAGAGATCAGATACTGGCTTAAAGGAATTACAGGAACATTAAACTTTGGGGAAAATAAGTTTTTGAGAACTAGCTTCTATAGGAAATAAAATGGTAAAGACAGGAGCACAGGGGGAAGGGAGATGCCTTAGTTCTTTCTCTTCATCATCTCTTCATTGTGAGTATCATTTTAGTCATCCAGAAAAAAAAA
>VYZV01003857.1:243719-280929 GCA_013401275.1 Pandion haliaetus | reverse complement strand
AAAAAAAAAAAAGAGTATTAGGTTGCATCCTAATATTGCAAATTAAGAACTGAAGCTCCTGCACCTCACATACAACAATCAGTTTGCCCAGACTAGTCAGGGAGTTCTGCAGACCTTGGTTGAGATGAATGCTGGTGTCCTGCAAGGAAAGAGGAGTATTCAGCTTAGTCTCTGTGCTTCACCTGCTGGGAAAATCCAGTTTAATACCCCATGTCAGAGGCCAGCAGAGAACCCATTGTGCACACTGAGTACCTGATATATTCAAACTCTTGTCCCATTTCTTAGGGCTTTGCCAGGTATTGTGCCATGCCATTGCTACAGAAACAAAGTAGTTCACAGGAAGGAATTTAACACTTTCTGTAAAATGTGCTAGAATATGTAGCTATTTACTATGCTGAAACCAGATTCCATTTAGGAAAAGTGAGTATTATATCAGCCTTATATCAGTTTTAGCTTTAACATGTGGCTAATAATTTATTACTTGTAGAAGTAAAAACTTCTTAATGCTCCTTCAGGGAATGTGCTGTACTTTTCATTTCCTTGACATTCTAGGTTTTCAACATTATTTATAGATCACCGCAATGTTTTAAAATAATTTTCTGAAAAAAAAAAAAAAAGGGAAAAAATCTTTCATTAGGCATAAAATCAGAGGGGGCACGCTAACTGTAATTTCTATCAGCAGATGTGCTCTAATTGTTCAAAATAACTACAGAATACTGTTTGGGTATGTTTGAAATAAAAATATTGACCAATACAAGTTTTAAATAGTTCTGCTATAATTTATGCATAGGATATGCAGTACACCTAGTGAATTCTTTTGCAATTTACCTCCAAAATAATGTACTTTTCCCTCCAGTGAATTTTTGTGACTTAAATAATAAACCTGGTAACTTTAATTATATTATGAATACTAATGACTAGATCGAAACTTCAGATTGCCAAAGACAGATGAAAAGCAAATTTCAGGAGATCTAACAGTAGGTTGAAATAATAAAATACTGAACCTATGGAACTAATGGGAGTTCATTACTGAAATACTAGTATGTCCATCTTATGTGATGCTTCTCTACCGGAGGAACTGATGAAAGTCAAAGAGGAGAAACAGCTGGAGAATAGCCAGGAGGTAAAAGGGCTGCCATGAGAATTTGAAACAATCTGCAGAATCTCTGAAGAAATGAGAGTTAGGTCAAAGCAAAGGTCTTAGCCCCTCAGTGCCATTTCAACATTATAGACAATTTGCATTTAGTCAGTGATCAAAACCCATTCACTGTGTTGTGCTTCCAAGTCAGACCAGTAATTGGAAGGGTCCTGTATTGCATTTTCATGTGACTCTGTCACACTGTCTGGTGTCCATAGCTGGTTTGCAGAGCACGGTATCTTTTGACTTCCCCGAACAAAGCAGCAGGGTGTGGAGTTTTGTGGGTCCCTTCATTATACAGTAGGAGTTGTTGCTATATCAGAATAGCAATTAGAAGCTTAAAAAGAGATGTAATGCCTTGGTGAGGGCTGAACAACATGGTTTTCCCTGGATAATGGGTGCTGTTCCTCTGCTGCTTCTAGGATTTAGATTCAGGGAAAAGGCTTTGAATTAAGAGAAGCTGGATGCCAGGCCCCTAAACTGCTCTTTTAATTAAGTCTAGTTATGAAATGATATGATCTTGGCAACAACAATATCTACTAATTGTAACTGAGGGTTCCGAATTTGTTACTCAGTTGAGTTACACAGGAACTAAATGTTCCTCTCAACATGTTTTCTCCCTCCCTAGTAACACAATGAATCATGAAGGACATTTTCTATGAAAGCTGGTGCAGCCCAGACCCAGCTATAGGAGGAGATTAAGTTAGAAACAGAAATGTATGTTGTGGTCCTGATTCTGCTGAAAGAACAAGCACTTACCTTACTGTTAAACATTGCTAGTTGTTTGTTTGTTTGTTTGTTTTACCTCCATGTCTGGAAGAACTTACACAAGCTTAAATGCTTGACTGAGTCAAGGTTTGAATTGCTGTGAATTTGGGTGCATGTTACATCCACAACCCCACCTATATCACAGAACCTGTTGGACATGAAGCTGTTATAAGTACTTGGGCAGTAAAAGCCCCAGTATTTTTCCAGTTATCTACATGTTTAGAACAATGTGACTGGGCTGATTTTCTGTGGGACCCAGTTCAACTAACTCCTGAACTAGCAAGAAAACTGTTAATTAGAAGCAGCAAATCAGTTGTACTACCTAATTGTTTGTATTTCCAAAGTGCCTGTCAGGGGGGAGAAATGTCTTTTAAAAGATACAGCTATTCTGCATCAAGACACGTGTTCTAGCAGGCATCAGTCAGCAGGGAGCAAGCACTGTCTGGCTCGGCCAGACCAGAGGGGCAGAAGTGGACTGTGCTGGATATTGTGGCAGTGTACAATTGTTTTTTCCTAAGAAACTGGAATAACCGTAAAGAAATACAGACTCTCCCAGAAAAATGCAGGTGGCATCACCATGCATAGGACCCTGGAGAGGTCTGGGTCATGGTCCACATTGGGGTTGGATTTTGTCTGGTGCACCATCTAAGTAGTCCTACTGTAGAGAATTGCTGGAAAAAAAATGCTAATTGCGAAAAATGAAAATAAAAAATCAGATAGACCTATGCATAAACCAGCAGAAATTACACCTTTATGTGGAAAATATAAATGCCTGTCATCTAGTGTCGACTTGTTCCAGTTGTGTTGGAACATCCCATCTATAATCCGCTACAGTTCCTCTGGTTTAAATCATAGGGTCAATAGCAAGATAAATCCAGGAGATTAATTTGAGTCACGTGATCCAAATTGTGCCAACAACTGTGCTTTTCTGTACTTAAGCTGTGCAGCGCTGTAAGGATAGTGTCTAAAAATCGAAACTCCCAAATGCCTGCATGAAGTTGCATAACTCTGCAAGCGACTGTGTTTGTATGTCCACGTGGGAGATGGTTCACAATGCCTGAAAGTACCCCCTGGGCTCCAAACTGCACCGTACTGTGCAAGAATGGTGCCTGCTGAAAACTGGAGCTGAATGGTCCCTTCACAGAGCTTTGCTCCATCACAAGATCATGGGAACCTTGGTAAGATTTAAGAAATAGAATAATGAAAGCTGAAAATCTGATTAAAAAATAATTTAGGCCTTGATCCATCTCAGTACTTAAATACATGCCCAATGTTCAGCATGTCAAAGTTCTGTGGGTATCAGCAGGACTGCTTACAAACAGGACCTGACATGAGCTGATGCAGGCCCTAAATGCACAGGGATTTGCGCAGAGCCGGCCTTCATGTTTTGGTATCGGTTTTCACTAACTCCATTCACAGCATCTAAAAGGACGAATTGTAAAAGATCATCCTTACTATCCCATGAAGTAGCATTGTTGACTTCTGTGTAGTCCTATTGCTTTCTTCTGGCTATACTTGGATATCCCAAAAGAGACACCTTCCATTTGCATTAGGAAATTACTCCCACTGCCTCTCTGGCAATCATTCACCTCATTCTTTACTATTTATACCTTTGGATACACCTGAGCTATCATCTCATTTTCAATAACTCTCTTTTTCATCTTTCTTCCAGAGAAGTCATCACTGTTCAGTGAAAAAGATAACACCAACTCTTTTTAATATGCTTAATAAGCTTCAGTTTTTTTATTCCTCATTATTATTTTAAATAGATATATGAAAAAGAAGTTTGAAAACTTTTGCTATCTAGTATGAAATGTTTACAGTTTGCAGACCGCAACTGCGTTTCAAGCAAATTCTTTTGCAAAGACTATGTATTTTATACAATAGCAGTGCAATTTGTTGTTTATAGATTGATTGTCTGGCTACAGGCAAACTTTGAAAGCTTTCACATACAGTGCTTTTATTTTAAGCTTATTAGTGGCTTTAGATACAGAATTCAGATTTGTATTGAGGCTTCTTCTGTATGCCTGGTGGATGAGCATTTTATAAACAACACTGGTGCGTAGCCCTGAAAGAATGCATTCTAATTCTTGGCTGAAGATGTTAATTGCAAGAACATCAGGAACTCAAAGGCAAATAAAATAACAAGAAGCTGGTTTTTTTGTTACTTGTTCAATATTAGGTATTCAGCAAGATACATGACTGGCAGAGACAAAGTTTATTTTTATTAGTCATAGAGAAGAATGAATATATATTATTGAATAAACTCTGACTTTTGACATTCTCAAAACCTCCAGCTCCATTATGTGTTGGAGCTAGCTGTGTTGTCTTGGCTGCTTATTATACCTATGCTGGCAGAGAGGAATAAAGTCATAACCTATGTTGTTGCTTGGCTTTGTGTATTATGTTGACGTACATATGTGTATATTTCTATTCCTGTTCTTGGGACTGCTTTACAACGAGGCTTAGTTCCCTGTGTAAATGTATTTGATTGGTGATGCTTGATCCTCCAGGATCAAGCTGTCTGTCTCATTGAAAGTGTCACTTTCGCCAGAGTGATTGGCATTTTTTACTCTGTTTAGCCGAGATTGCAATCGTTCATGTTCCTTTCTCAACTCCGAGTAGGAATGGGAGAAAGTGTGGAATATTGATGTTGCAGGGAAAGACATGATGAGAATCCCACTGAGGATGCTGCTGAGAGCCACCATCTGGCCTGGGACACTCCGTGGTACCATATCTCCATAACCCACAGTGGTCATTGAAATGATAGCCCACCAGTAAGAAGCAGGTATGCTTGTAAATTCAAGCACCTTCCCAGATTCATTCTCGGCGAGATAGACCAAAGGAGAAAACAGAGTGACAGCCACACATAAGAAGAGTAAAAGCAGGCCAAATTCCCGTGTGCATCTCCGAACTGTGAGGCCCAAAGTTTGCAAGCCCAAGGAGTGTCGGGCAAGGCGCATTACATACAAGATCCTCAAGGCACGTAAAACCCGTAGCACCAAACCAACCTTCTCCAAATACGTGTTGCTGCTTGGCCTGTCATCCTCCTCATTTGAGTCATCCTCTGAGAAGATGAGGGAAATGTAATAGGGTGAAATAGCCAAGAAGTCAATTATATTTAGGGGCCCTTTGAAGAACTGACACTTGCTCCTTGCCTGAATGAATCGGAGGCAGAACTCCAGGGAAAACCAAGCCACACAGATGGTCTCTATGACGAAGATGTAATAGCACTTCTGGGAACACTCGCCCTGACACAAAACAAAAAGAGAATTAAATAAAAGAACAGTCTGTGAACCAGCATCCAAAAACACTATGGAAGAAGCAATATGTATCTGCTTGAGTCACTGGTATCAGAAATAAACAAATCCCAGCTAGCAGGTAGTCATGTGGCAGCCATCTTTCAATGGTGTGTAGACAATAATGAGCATGTGAAATATCTGAATGAACAGATATATCTACCTGCTTATTTTTGTTATGTTGCTTCTTCCAGTCTAAATGAATGAAACTGGTCTCTGTATAAAGTCTTGGCGTGCAGCCTGTAAGTCCCAAATAAGTCCCACTTTCTGCACTCAAATAGAAATTAATTTAAACTTGAGTGGTTTATAAGCCTGTACAAAAATCAGTTTATCTTCAAAAGAAAGATTAATGTTTGAATGTCGCTGTAAACTTCTGGTGCTGTTCAATGCATGGTGCTTCCACAAATGCTATGCACTCTGGTGCAATTAAAAGTGGTTCAGGGATACTCATGAAGTCATCTGGATCCTTGGCTCAGTTATGCCATATATAAATCTTGTTTCTTTCTGTACATGCAAATGTTTTAATCTAAAGGAAAATAAATATCCACCCAGAAGGTGAAACCTGCCATGAAGAATCCTCTCCCAGTATTGAGGCCACATGCTACAAGCAGCATTTTTGTGGGTTATCAAAGGAATTACTTTAGTTGAACTACCTTGGATTCACATTTTTTTGTTTTCCTGAGCTGAGCTTAAAAAATGAAACTTCCTTTGGCCTATTCCAGTGAAACAAAGAGGCCAGTGTAAATTCACCGGTAATCATTTGGGTAAGCAAGAGAGTGCATTGAGCTTTGTCCTTTAGTGATGGGCAGCCACTATGTTACATCCATCCAAAGAGCAATCTAACAGATGGACACATGAGTTACAGGGACTGAGGTGTACATACTGCCTCCTTCATATGCACAAGTGTCTGCTTACTGTATTCCAGCTGGCAGAAAACAAACTGGGTCCTGCCACCATTTTTTGCCTTATAAAAGATAAGAAATAACAATGAATGCAGTATTTACTGCTAAGCAGCTGGACATCTCCCCCTGAAAAGAACACATTATTTTTAAATACTGGTGTCACTGCTTCCTTACACACCCTGTCTATCCTATTGATAAATACATTCCTGTACCTATACAGAGAATTAATATGTTCTTAAGAAACCAAGTTTATTGAAGAACTCCACCTAACCAGTATTTGTATGATATTTTCACAGCAGCATGCTGCTATTTACACTGAGTTCTTGCATTGGTGCAAATATTTGGCTTACAGTTCTAATCCAAAACCAGTTCAAGTGAACTGGAGTCTTTCATGGACTGTGGCTGACTTTGAAGCAGCCTTGTGTGCTTTTCTTTGCTGAGCACGTTATCAAAACACTGGCATATGAAGTGTATGGGGTTTGAATTTTTGGTAAAGATGAGAAATCTCAGCTATAACTGGGAACCAGAGAATGGGACTGGCCAGTATCGCAACTCTTTGAAATTCCAGGCTGGACTCAGAATATGGGTTGTCACTGTATGTTCCAGAAAACCTGAATGTAGAAGGCGGTAATATCGTTTTAGATTTTTAAGCTGCTTGAAAATTAGTATTTAGCAAATAGCTCTTTCTAGCTACAACTTTGGTACCTGGAGGCTTAGCAAGGTTAAAGGGTCTTCTCCTTGTATTCTTGCTGAACAGGGATTTGCATCTCTGAAATGTTCACAACTGCAGAAGATCAAGCAGAATTAGGGATGATGGAGGATCTGTGCAGAGAAAGAACCTCCTTTTGGGAGAGCAGAGTGGCCATGTGTTGTTCAGGAACAACTGCAGACCCTTGGTTCATGAAAGACTTTTTTGTAACCTCTGTAGAATAAAGTTAGGGCTGCTGTATGCATCTTTCCTGATAGCCCATCTGTGAAATTAAGCAATTTCGAGGTATAGTTCCTCATACAGTCTCATGCATTCTCAGCCAAATTTCACGAGCAATATTGATTAACAACACCACGGGAAATACACACCCCAACTACTAATTAAACTTAGTACCAATGTTCAGTTACCGTCTGCATTGCAATGCAATGTTGTTTTTTTAGGGTGTCCCTTGTGATAGAATTACTGCTATTCTTGGGACTAAGAAGTCTTGTTGTTCAGGCAGTGTTTATATCATTGGCTGTCTGAGGTTCCCCAGGTAAAATGGTATGTATATGTTTTACCCTGTCTAACCCTCAGAACAATTTAGCTCTGTAGCACCATTTGGGGATTTTTCCTCTTTCTGCACAGTAGACTGTCAAGTTCATAACTTATCTCTTAAAGTAAACATTGCAAAAGGTAATGAAGACTTGGCTCTGCTAGAGTTACACGAACAGGATTGGGTTACAGCTCCTTTTGAAATCATTGCCATGGCAGTGCCTAGAATGCATTGATGTTTGCAGAGCTGTTGGCTTGATGAGATTGCTTGCAATCAGCAGTTGTATTATGCAGTGTTCACCTTCTCTGAGTTGTAAATTATTTGTACAGTGCAGCCTGGACTCTGCACAGACCTGCCTGTGGTCACTCTAGTGGTGTGGCCTGTCAATTACTCATTGTTCCCATCAAGATTTATTTTATTTTTTGTTAACTGGGCTGAATTTCCAGTACATCTGTTACTTATTTACCGTTATACGTTTACAGCTGACATCGCTCTCAGATCATCATGTAGCTTTCACTATTCCTTCCTTGGAAAATACAAGAAAAGAAATTCTGTTTGCTGGAAGTTTTAACCATTGAGATCTAGGGTTTCTTTTGAATTGAGTGTGAAATTTCAAGGTGTAGCATTGTAGGGACTGGTTGGGAGATATTTTTTTTCTTCTCGCCATCCTTGGTTGCCTTAGTATTCCCCATGGAAAGTTATATATATTTAGAGAAAGCAATTTGTGCAGTCAGCTTCCTAATTGCCTATTTCATTTTTCAGAGGAGCATCCTTCAAATCAAACTTTTCAGGAATGTTACTGGGCATTTTATTTTTCCTTTGTGCATAGTTGTGGATGTAAAGGATGGGGAGTGCTCCCCTGTTAGCACACTTTGTCTTTTTTATGTACTTTGCAAAAGACATTTCAGTAATGTTTGCATATGATTCAAACCACAGTCCCTTTTTCTCCTGCAGCAAACAAAAGAGTGACAATATCACAGCCTCTGACACTGTGACTAATGCAGAGAATTCTGTGCTTCGTTTTTGTCAGAAGAGACAGAAAAGGAAGGGTGTGTTTGCTTCAGACATACCTACGCTGTGTGAAGGCATGCAGCAAAACCAGACCTGTTTCTCTCGGAGGGAACTGATTTATCCATGCAGCACAGTAGTTATGTATGGAGATGACTAACTCCAGCCCTAGAAATAACGCAGCTGGGCTACCATCTCACAGCAGGGCCATTTCACTCTATTACATAGTGTAGACGTACCATGATTTAGTCAGTCCATATACAACATCTGCCAGAAACTTCCAAGCCTCTTTCTCTGCCTGTCTTTATTTCTCTGTCACCAGTGTCTGGAAAGACAGTATAAGACCCTGGCTCTATGATATTTAATGCGAACATGCTTATTGATTTCACACTGGGAGATGGATTTCATCCAGTGAGCTTGTATGTGAATGTTTTATATATTAGGAATATTTGTATGTATTATGTAATACATGTGATATGGTTTATATAGAATATCCCTCTCTAATGTCAGTCTCTTTGAAGATTCATGATCCTTTTGAACATCCTGTTCAAAAGCAGCAAATACTAGAATAAAAGAGAAAAAGAGGAAATAATAAGTACCAAAGCCAATTTCTGTTTCTTCCAGTATTTTTGATGATTTTTAGACCTCAGAGTGCTCTATGTTGCACTTACAACTGCTGTCCAAAGAGCAGGCAGAATAACATACTGACTTCAAATACTATGTTCTCACCAAAATACAGATGCCTCTGTGTCAGTGGTAGATTTCAGATTTGCTGTTGTCACCAAATTCCTGTTAGATGTTAGTTACTTTCAGTGAACTGTCAAATTGTGGCCCAAATACTCTGATCCATGAAAAGGTTTTTTGCATAAATGGCCCATAAAGGAATTTCTGTGCCACAACAACTTCTGTGTATTTCCTCTTTCTGAACAAAGCAAAGACATTTGGGAAATTCTAGTGATCAGTGCCTGTCAACACAAAACACAACAAACAACTCCCTCTCTTGACCTCACCATTAATTAGAGCAGAATTCTGAGCTTTTATTTTCAGATCTTTGAGTCAAATTTGTCACTGACTTTTTTCCTGTCTGCATTTTTTCACCTGAAATACCATGGTGTAGCGGAACCTATAAAAGCTCCAAGCCAGTATGGTGTTGACTGTGAACATGAGGGGAAGATGAGGTTTTACTTATAACTGACCACAACGTATTTTGGGTGGGCTTTTTCAACAAAACCCTCTGACATGTTTTACACTACCATAGCGTCAATCAGTACGCAAACTATCATCAACTCTGACGGGAGAACAGTTATCACAAAGCCAGTGGTGAGTGAGTATCTAAGTCTTTATACTTTATTCATCCTGCAGATTTACTTTTGAACACTGCAAGAATTTGTCAGGATTTATGGATCTTGTCTCTAGCTGAAAATCTACAACGTATGGTATAAAATGAGTGCCTGGTATTGATCTTACATATGAAAAGAGCATTTGGCTCACCAGTGAAGGAAACAATATACAAGATATATACTGAACCTGATGCCTGATTTATTGAGTGATTTCTTAAATTTATAAACCACCTGAAAGAAGCAAAGTGGCTGTTTCAAACTTCTGTACCACCAGAGATAATAAGCAATTCATGCTTCCTTTTCATTATTGCCTTCCGCTGTACAAGGCAATGGCTCATTTTCTGGGTTCTCTTATGTGGTGGAATGTTTATAGTGTTACAGTAAAATTCCTCATTTTCGGATACTTCTATTAACTTCTTTTTAGATATGAAAAAATAGGCTCATAATAAAAATATAAGAATGGCAGTACTGACTCCAGTTAGCCCAGTGCCCTATTCCAACAGCCTGAGAAAAGAGATGCCTAAGGCAAATCTCCTGGCTTCTATTTTCCACTCCAGAGCTTCCTGAGCTGAAGGTGGTGTTTGTGTAAGCAAACTGAATTGCTCTTCTATAAAGTTTGGCCGTCCTTTTGTCTGCTGCCTATTGCATGGAGACTCACCTCTTTGCTTTGAACAAGGTTCCCTGTAGTTCCATCTGACGCCCCTAAGCTCTGTCACTGGAAGGGACGCTGGCTACTTGATTGACATTACTCATTTCCTGCCATCTGCGATTGTGTAGACCTCTGTTGCAGCCGCTGTCACAGCTTGTTCCTACCCTGAGGAATTCTGCCTGCCTTAGTCCTTGTGTGAAGTCATTCCATCCTTGTTGCCTTTTTCTGGCCCTTTTCCTTTTTGAGGTGGAAGGGACTGAGACTGCAGTTTTAAAGTGTGGGTGAGCTGTAGGTTATATAGTCAAATTTATATCCAGTTTATAATCAAGAATTCGATAAATTTTGCTTTTTTATTGTGCACTCTTTAAAAAAGTTTAAGCAAATTGGATCTATGTAGGGACAATGCTTAGAATGGAATATTTCTAATAGTGAGAAATTGTGTGACTCTGGAAGATGTTACTACAACTTTTTTCAAAGGGATCTGAGGTTCAGGAATTCGGCACCTCCGAGGCCAGGACTAGCCAGCGTAATGTGTGGCAGCTCAATCACAGACCTTAATTGCACAGGTGAGTTTACAGAAAAGAAACTTATTCACTAACAGTGAACTCAAGCTAAATGAACTTGAGATACACGCCACTCACAAGATAAATAAGATAAATTTCCTGGCCAAGGGCCCTCTTAGTTTACCAGGAAAATTTAGTTAAAGTGTAATGATATCTAGGATAATAAACAAAGTCAGATCTCAGAGTTACACTGCACTAACCTATCTTACAAGAGAGATAAATCTCATTTAGTGAAAACAGTATCTTTACATGCATCAATAATTGTAACAATGCCCATGGAGACTGAATCAGAATTTCCCCTGCGGAATATATATCTTGTCTATCCACATTGGTTTTCAGATGCAACTCACTTTGTTACATTTTCTAGACAAGGAAAAAATTTATTATTTCTGGATAAGTGGATAAGAACACCAAGGAACTATTCTTATGCCTTCAGGGTCTGCTCTGTGCTGATCATTTGTGTCCCACTTGGTTGCACTCTAAGACACACTGTAATTAAAATATGATCTGGAAAACTTCTTCTGAATCATTACCTGATCTGCCAATTAATTTGCTACTGCCAAAGATTTACCCCAATACCTTTTGCAGTGGATATTTACCCTTTAGTCCATTGTAAGGTGTTTTTCCATAAATGCTGAAGCAAACACAAAACAGAGTGATAATCTGTGTTTTGCAAATCGCACACTTTGGTATGCTCCTCTTATAAAACTGTTTGAGGATTATGAACAATTGAACCTGAGTCTGTCTGGCCTGTTAGCAGCTGAAGGCTGTGTTGCACATTGACAGAAAGGGTGTCAGGTTTTACCTCTGGTCCCCTCACCAGTATCAACTGGAACAGGTCTGTTCTTTCTAATCCTCTGCAGAGCACCATGGAAATCAGTGGCACAATTTTGATGGCAAGGTAGTGCTGGACTACTTAGCAGCAAGCTAGGAAAGTTTGGCACTTTTCTGGAAAGGGGTGTTAGATCCCCACCTACTCTGTATTGTGGCCATGGACTCCTCACGTTTTGTTACTGATTCTTAAAAACAACAAAAAAAAAAACCCCAAACAAATATTTTTTAAGCAATTCTAGAGTGTAAAAAAGGGAAGTGAAAACTATCTAAAAACATCAGAGGGAGGCATGCAAAGTTTCTCTTCATCTGAGGAAAAATGGGGAAAGAAATCCTGTTATTCCCATTATATTAGAAGTGCAGCGCTGCAGCTGTATTGGGAAAGGAACTGGATAGGTACCAACTTTCTGCCCTTGGTGTGACTGACTCTAAGTGGAAGTTCCTTGGCAGCAATCTGAACCTGTTTTCCATGGTGTGGAATTTGGGATTTCACACCATCTATAAATAGGGTGGAGTCTGAGATGCAAGACAGGCAAACCTGCAGCATTTCTCATGATCTCCTTTTTATGCTTGCCAGTTAACACTGTTCCCGGTGACGTTAGTGGTTTTAAGTGTTTCTTGTGTCAAATAATCTGTTTCCTAGTTAAATGGTGAAAGTTGCACCAATGATTGTAGAACACTTTGCTGATAGGTGTTGCTAGTTTGGTATATGGATTGTATCAGAATCACGTCATCCCTACAGATACTAATATTTTCAAAACTTTAGAGTGGAAATCAACATGTACATCAGCAATATGTATATATGTTGCTTATACAGCATACTTATGACAAAGACAACTAATATTATTTGTGAAGCCAAGTTGGTAAAAGTCCTTGAACCCAGCTAGAAGTCATGACTGAACCACTGTAAGCAAACACTGGTATTCCCAGGGTAAAGTTAAGGAAACCGGCTGGCTCATCATCATAAAACAAGTGGGCGATGGACAGAAAGGGTCTGAAACCTTTTCCCAGCTAGATCCACCCTAGATGCAGTAGTGATTGCTTCCAAGTAAAGGCTGGTTTGGTGTTCAGTCACCCATACTAAACGGTCTCAAAACAAAGCACGGAAGGAACTCACAAGGCAATATGCTTGACTCTTCTTGATTCAGACTCCAATTGGAGTCCTAAAGGAGACTTTCTTTAAACATAAGACCCAGACCTGCTTAGCACTCTGCAGTCAAAGGATAGGCTGCCAGAACATTATCTCTCACACCAGAAATGTGCCTAGCTCCGTGGCTGATGCAAGGTCACAATTCACATCTGCTAAACCTACCCTGGCAGGTCCAGATTTTGTTTGGCACATTCAAGTGCAGCCAGTTACTGCTCAGATCCTTCCCTCTGATCCACGCACTGTTTTGTGGGCAGAGGCCAGTGTCCACTGAAGTGGTAGCAGATGGGATCAGTCTGTATTGTGGCTGTTGGCATGCCTTCTGCCTGCTTGTGCTATCCAACACTTAGCAGAGAGGCTTATCTCAGTAAGACTGCTCTTCTTGCAGTCTGGCCTTTTGGCCCACTCAGAGGAAAAACATTCTGCCCTCTGTGTGGAGGATTTAGAAGCAAAACTCACAGGAATTTTCCTCTGTAAGCCCAAGGTTGACATTTCCTGGATAGGGTGCTGTTTTCCAGCCTTTTGCACTTCTCAGGGTTTTATATGTGGGCAGTGCATCCTGGCCTACAGCTTCTCCCTGGGCAATTCCCTCTGTGGAAAAAAATATGAGCTAATGTGATAGTGAAAGAAACAAGCTTGGGTTCTTGCTCTTGCCTGCCTGCAAATCCAAGGCGGTGGGTCTACCGGGTGAGGCTACAAGTCCAGAGAGTGGTTAGGCAGGAGCAGAGGCAGACCAAGACCTCAGTGTAGGGAACCAAGATACCTAACCAGCTCCTGGCTGTTCTTATCCCAATCCGCAGCAGGAAATGAAGAGATGCAGGGCAGAAATCCCTTTTGGCTGCAAAATGATGACTCAGTTAGGAAGTGTTGTGCCAATCTACGTTCCCTGAGTACCTGGAGCTGTGGGATCCAGCTGCAGTGCAGCAGGTACTGCTGAATCACTGTGACCGCATTGCTGCTATTATTTGAATAATTAAACCGTGCTCTGCTGAATCACATCATGGTTAGGGAGAACTTGAAAACCCTATGTTATGGATCACTTCAGTACTTGAATTTATGGTTACAGACTGATTCAATAAAATCAAAAGGTTTACAGCCTGCTGAGAAAGAGACTGTAACCTGATTTACAGAATGATGAGCTTGTTAAAGGAGTGCTGCGTATTCTGATCACAGAACGACTTCCCACTCACTTTGCTTTATGGAAGAGAAGCCTGGACTCATGAAAAGAATTACTACAGCTAGTACATTTGAGGAAACTAAACAAATATTGGGATTATATTAATGTGGACAGTGGAAAGAACACAGAAGGAAATTATTATCTCTGTATCCAACACATAATTATCTCCTCTGGGGCAGAAATGCAACTAAAATATTTCAGTTAACTTTTAAGCTTCGGTCCTTATTCTGCAAACACCATGAGAATCAGTCTGAAGAATCTGAATTTGATTTAAACCAATTGGTGACCCTGGAGTGTTTGTGTTAGTAGAAAGATGTGGAATTATTATCTTTTTCTTGTTTTTCTAGTAAGAAATTTAACAGGCTTCATTTTGTAACTGTGAAGAACAATATAGTCAAAATGACAAGGTCTGGGACTTAGGAGGATGACCTTCAATTTCCAGTTTTGCTGCTGGTCAAATCATTTGCCCTGTTACAGTTTCTTCTCTGCTTCTTTCCTCACTGCATTGTAAGTTCTTTGCAGCAGAAACTACTTATTATTGTACCTGTGTAGTACAGGGTGTGCAGCGGGGTCCCAAATGTCATTGAATCTGTTATAAGGGAAAATACTAGTGCTAATAGGAGGTGCTGATGCTGTGGGAATAAACACAACATACGCAGTTCATAGCCCTGATGCTGCAATGAAATTAGCAATTTGATTTGTTCAGAATTAAAATACCAGATTGTGAATTTGACTGCAGCAATAGGCTGAGGAGTCCTCAAAGATTTCCATCATATTCAAAGAGGAATTTCTAAAGCACATACAAATTTGGGTTATTATTTAGTTTTAACACTTGTTGCATTATTGCTACGAACTTGGAGGATGCATTGATTTCAAATAGCGTTTTCCAAAGATAGAGTGCCTCCGTCAGAGGAATTACCCATCTTCCCAAAGAAGGTATTTACTAAGTAATCATCTGTGCTGAACCCCTTGAGATGAGTCAAGAGAGGAAAGTGAACAGGATTCTTTCCTATTGTAAGTATTACAACCTTGAAAGCAGCAAAAGGGAAAAGAAAGCATGATCCCCAGTGAGGAACACATGTGCTGGCACATTGAATAGCAGTTGATTGACTGCCTGTTGCAGAGCAGCTGGAACAGCTGGGTGTCCCCCCAGGATAGCGTGCAAAGCCAGGAGACTTAGTGCTGTTGGGATACAGCCAAAACTGGATGAACATAATGCAAACTAATAATGTATAATTGTACTTTCTGAACATTGGACCTCGTACTGGCAGAGCCAGCTTTTGAAAACCATGCAGAATCCCCATTTACTCACTGGAGTGACCAGACTTTCTAAAGAAAATGGTTTTCTGTGGCAGCGAGGGTAAGCTGAGACACAGATGTTCAGCAGCGTCTACCCCCCCACTGGTGCCCCTCTTTGGTTATATAGAGCAGGGCTTAAGTAATATGAACTTCATCAGTGCTGTACGTATTAGATTTAATGCTGAAATATGCAATTCTGTTTGCGGATGCTTGGAAAGCAGTTACTTATAATGTGGAACTATGAAATCAGAGTCTTAACATAATGGTGCAATTTCAAGGTCAAATCTTTTGACATTACTGAACAGATACGCAAACCTCAAAACGGGCAGATCCGATAAAGCAATATTTTCTCTATATATCAAAATCCAAGGCTTGAATATTCTGTTTTCTGTTGTTTCACGCCATCTTATTTTATTTCTTTCTTCAATTGTTATTAATTTAACTAATTCAATCCACGAAGCAAATAAGTTAGTTAGCTGGATTCTACTGTGCTGAATACACCTAGTAGACTGGGAGTTTTTTGGTGATTCAGTGAAGCACGTTTTCCTACTTTAAAATGCTGCAATAGTTTCTTCGCTGATCAAAATGATTAGAAGAAATCAGAATTGTACTAGATGACTAGATCATTTAGGAGAGAGTCAGTGTCCCCAGTAAATGTCCTGATAAGAACCCAGAAAAATGTACTGAGCAGATGCAATAAAACCAATGCACATCCAGATTTATTTTGTTCCAAGTAATTTCAAGTCATATGTATATACCAATATATTTATAGATAGGCATGTACACATACACCTTTATAGTTTTACAGTTTTAAATGAGCATTAGAAGTGGTTCTGGAAGTTGGGATTTCATTAATCTCTTTGCAATAGAGCAAGTAATTCCGGGCCATGCTTTGTGTGATGCATGCTTGTGTTAGAAGGTAAGTTTGAACACCAAGTTACTGTGAAATAGCCCTGCTTTTCAGGTAGATTCTGAGTAGTGCCCCATTTCATTAGTAGTACTCTGTACTAGTCATTGAAAAAGATATTTTTCAGCAGGAATTATTTTGCCCTGTCTAATAATCAGTTAGAAAATTATTTTTTTATCAATATTTAGACCCCCTTATTTAAAAGCTATAAAAATGGTAGCCAGCAGTATCTCTCAAAATCTGTCTGTCATATTCAATTTACCAAAGGTGATTACTTCTAACAGTTGGCCAAATTACACTTGATGAAGAGTCTTATCTTTGCAGACTACGTGAGCGGCAAAACTAGGTTTACACTCCTCTCATTGACGCTCTCCATATGGATTATTATCTCCTCCAGTCACTCCCAAGTTCTTTGGGTTTCCCTTTAATAAGTGCACTAGAGGTATTTAGTGTTGTCTGCAGGTTATGGGCAGGGTTGGAGCTTTACATTCTAATGCTTTTGTAATGGATTTAATAGCTTCAATACTGAGGATATACCTCTTGCAAGCATATCTTCACATTCTGAACCGGCTAGATACAAGTCAATGGGAATTTTTATAATTAACACATTCAGTTGTGGCAATGGTAACCCTGATCAAACAAATATCTTGTTTGATTTTCTTTCTCTTCAAAGTAGGACCAATAAAAAAATGTTTTTCCCCCTATAAAGTAAGTTTACTCCACTTTTAAAGAAAATGTGTTTCTTGGCAGTTTCCTTTAGTGTACAAGACAAATATGCTGGTTTTAGTATCATACAGACAACACCAGCAACATCAAACATTGAAAAACATGTCAGGGCCTCTAGAATAATAGTGTAGAATGAAAAAATCATTTACAAATGGTTCTCTATAGTAGGTACGGGGTTCTTTTCCTCTGTTCATGTTTTCTTGATTCTCAGTGGAAACAGAGACTTAAAAACTTACTCGTTTAAAAGGAATTAGATTTCAACATAATCAAACAACCCCAGGAACGGGAGCTTTAAAAAAATGAATATTCTAAGTTTCAAGATAAAATCATTAGATCTGACAATACTGGTTGCAGCTTATGTCAGTTATGTTTCATTAGGTTATATACAATACATAAAGCAATTACAAGCTTCTCAAGGTCAGTTAAGAGCAAATACAAAAATAGTAGTAACAAGGTCTGACTACTCACAGATCACCAGAGAAGAGAGGGAGAACAGATGTTTCCTTCTCTCTTAAACCACACTTACATACGACGTCACGTAAGTGTTTGGGACGTTTGTTGGGAGCCGTCTACACCAGGAGAAAATTATTTCGTTGTCACCAGTGCTGAGGGACAGGGAATGGAAATGTCTGGGGTTTCTTTTTCTTCTTTCCCCCCCTAACCTTAATTTGCTTGCCTACTTGAAGAAAAGACCTTGCTGTATCCTTTCTGCTGAGTCATTTCTCTAGAGGAAGCCAATTAGGGACTCATTAAAAGAAATATCTCTTCCTAAGGAAAATCCCAAGAGTGCTTCAAAGCAATCTCCCTGTCCAAGCTCTTCTGCAGTGGTTTTATTCTATCGTTCTCTGGTGTAATCATGTTTTTTCCTTTGGGTTAGATGTGCTGAGCAGTGACTATTCCAGTTATACCTCTTGGATCCTGACTGTAACTCCTATGTGGGACTGGGACTCTCAGGCTATCCATTCAGATTAATAATAAACAGAGTTCCTCACCTCAAATATGCTTTTTTTTTTCTATCTCAACATACACACATGCCTTGTTTACTACATTTTGGTGATACTAGATTTGCTTCCTTACTGAAGACAGTTTGGTCTCCATAAAGAATAGATACAAATATCCTAGATAAGGATGTAATGTCATTTGAAGATGTGACATTTCAGTTGGTTTATGCCTAAATAACGTAATTTCTTACTAATGAGTCCTCTTTCCATAGCATCATGTACGATAAATCCTATTGTATATCTGTTTCATGGTCAAACTTAAACTTGAGATCACTAGAGCTATACATTTACTGCTCTAGAGTTTTCCTGAACTTTTGGCTTCCTTCAGCTGGGGCTGTTTACTCTGGGTTGGGATTCACAGCAGGTGCTTATGTGCTATATAGTTACAGAATTGTTTGCCCATCTATCTGTGGTTTTCTTTCATATCTCTAATGAGGAGGTTCCTAAATGTTATTTGACATATTCTAGAGTGTGTGCATGGTATCAATTATAATAACTTGTTCTTTATTTTACTTTTGGCTGGATTCCTATCTTTAAGCTAACCCTCCCCTCCCTTTTCTGCTGCTCATGGAGATGGCTCCTTCCCTCCCCTCTGGTTGCCAGGGTGACTGGGCTTCCCTGATGCAGATGCTCTTGCCTTGGCTCCTTGCCATCCCTCTCCCGGAGACTGGAGTTTTCACTTTTCCCCGAATGGTGAGAAGTCCTGTTTGCTCTTCTGCCTGCCTGGGTAGCTATCCTCCCTTCTAAGCAGACCTGGTTTAGCAACTGCTAAAAGGACAAGTGATTTCATGCGCCTGCAGGGTGGGATCAGCCAAGCCTCTGAGCGAAGTGGAAGTCACCTTATATGATTTTTCCTTTTTTGTTTTTTTTTTTTTTTTACTCTGATCCTTCTCCTTGAGCTGGAGTCCAGCCAGTTGTCACTCTCTCAATGTGGCTGTGATGATGAGAAAAAGGACCCTAGAGTGGTACCTATGCAGCAGAGGTAAAGCCTTTTTTATTTGTATTTCAGAGTGGATAAATTCAATTTCCAGTGTTAGTGACATTGGAAAATGGATCCTTGCAGTACTTGTAAGCACAGTTACCATACAGGTTTTGCCAAGCTTTAACTCAGAAATTAATAAACCTCAGGACAGGGCATCTTTGAATTCAGGTGTGGAATTACAGGTTGTTCAGAAACTTTATTGAAGGAATTTGACTGTTTTCTTTCACTCAGCAAACAGATACCGTGTGATCTTTATATTCAGCCCAAAAAGCCAAAATTTCAGATTCTGCAGCCTGTCCCAGGTTGCTGGTAAATGTGGCCCCACCTTGGAATGACTTTCAGAGGTCAGCCAGTGAACAATTTTGAGTTACAAATCAACGTGGATTTGCAATTTGCCTGGGTATGACTCAGCCGCAACCATGAAGTAGTATTTTTTAGTCAGTTAAGTTCTCTGAGCTATTTGTCCAGTTCTAGCTAAAATGCTCTTTTGAGATTCCAGTAAGAAAACCTTAGGTGTTGCAGGCTAAGAATTTAGGGATGGAAATTTAGGGAATTTTCCATCCCTAGGCATGGAAAACCTACTTTTTTAGTAATTCATATTCTCTGCTTTTCCACAAGGCATGAGTATTTTGTCTCGTATATTCCCCTATGTTTTCTCTGGCATAATTTTAAATGATTCAAATAATAGGGCTTTTAATACTCTGTTCTGTGCTTCTGGGACACAATGACAAAGTGTGTTAGATTGGTGCTGTAAGTGTAAATTATGTAAAGTTTCCAAGTATTTGGACAAATGTGGTCCTTTGCTCAAGTTCGTCCTTCATCCTCTCCTCTGCACTTTAAACATTCCATCATTTGAGTTTGTTTCAATGGAGTTTGCTTGTTTTTAAAGTACTGATATATATGCAAATCTCTAAGGAGTGATGTCGACTGTGTTTTATAGGAAATCCAGGAACAGCAGCCACACCGCAGCTACCAGATATACTTGTTACCCTCAACACGCTTCCTTTTCTAACATATGGTTAATTATTTTTAAAACACACAACATAGTACATCTAGCTGAGCTCTGAAACATTATGTGCTTGTTCTTTTGCATGAAAAGTATTTATAAAAGCTTTTTCTGCAGTGGATGGGATATTAAAGTAAAATGCATCGGGCTACTTCCATTAACAAAGTTAGTAGGAAGTACTTGCTACAGCAGAGTTTGTAATGTTTTTACATCTAGCTCTAAGAAGGATGTTCTATATTTAAAGCACTTCCTTGGAAGAAGCATTGGAACAGTGTTACAGTTTTTTCCTGCCAAAAGTAATAGCTGTGGAAGGCTGCAAGAGCACCAGACTTATTACTGAAAGGTAATAGTCTTCCTATGCAAATGTAAGTTAATATTCAAGGGGTTAAATGGAACAGGGAATGATCTTAAATTTCAAACTTCTGTGCAGTCCTTAGTTTTATTCAGAGACATCAAATACCATGACATATCTTCACCACGACTGTGCTGCTGTGACTTACTGCCTGAGCAATAAAATATACACAGATTTTTGTATTGTGCACGCCATGCTGTGCTATAAATGTAAAAAATCACTTTATTCATCAATATACAATACTCTGAGGAGTGTATTATCTTATAGCGGTGGTTGGGGCAGGGAGTTTCTTTGACCTGGATTTCCTCAACACTTTGGAAGGGCAGTTTGCAAATGAAGTGCAGGATTCATTAAAGACATTAGTCAGGGTTATTTGATTAATTTGGGCATTACTACATCTGAAATAACTTTGGATTGTTACTTTCTTCTGTTTTATTATTAGGACAACAAATCTTTTAAATCCTGAAATATTCACAACAATGTTATAGAGAAGATCCTTCATGTATGATACAGGCTTGATTTATTTGCCCTGAATTAATGTGGATGACTTACTTGAAAAAGGTTGAAATGCAGTTAGCAGTTCTGCTAGTATTTGGCATTACTCCTACAATATGTACATATATATATATGGGCAAACACAGAATTCTATTAGCTTGGAATTATGATTTTTGGAGGCGCAGCTTTTACGTATCAGTATCTGCAAAAATACTTCATCTATCTCTCATCCTTTAATCTTTAAGCAACTATTGAAATGTAACATTATAGCATTATAAAATTAATGAATATTTCTTCCTCTTTAAGGATTTGACTGCATTATCACAAGGGAAGTTACCGGGCTATTTTAAAAGTCAAGGTGTCAGAAGAAATTATTTCTTTAGCTGATGTGTCCAAATGCGAGCTTGGTTGTAACTAGAGTAAACCATGTTGAAGAGAAAACTCCACAATGTCAGTTTGAGAGTGTCAGTGCTAACAAGTTAATAAAACTCACACTAGCAACTGCTTCTTAAGAAGGAAGAACAATGCTGTATTCGAAAGCTGCAATAGCTATTCTGTCCAGAAGATCTTTCCTGTATTTTAGCTAACAATTAGTAAAATACTTTGTTCACATTATTCTTAATTGAATATCACTTTGAAAATGATAGAACTAATTTAAGCCATTGTTGCATTTTCTGTTATAGACCATTTCATTACCAGCAACAGTTTTGAACCTCATCGCTATGCTTTTTCTGTATCTTTTTTATCTTTTTAATGATGTATGCCTAGCAAGACAGACAAATTTCTTTTAATTCTGTAGTTTGACCAATTAAAAAGGACTTACTTACCCTGTCTTCTTCAGCTCTTAAGTCTGGCATTGTGCTAACACAAAGGCTTATAGCTGTGGTGGCCACAAAGAGAATGGAGAGACAAGCAAAGACTTTGCCTGGGAGTCCTGACTGGGGATTTTCTACCATATCTCTGAGTCTGTTCATGAACTGTCCAAATTTGGTTGTCTCATCCAAGACACACGTAGCTTCTTTGCTCCTCCGAAGCTCCTCTTCTTTGCGTACCTCAGCCAACTCATGCAGTTTTTGAAATAATTTTCGAAAGCAGCAGTTCTCCAGGTTGGATTCCTCAATCCCCCAGTATCTAAGCTCCTCCTGAAAAGACAAGGCACACATGTCTCTTAAGAGCATCAGCTTCCCTGCTGCTAGAAAGCTGACAATCATGCCGAAAGCATTGGGGTTCCTGTCAAAGAAGAACTCATGGGTGTCTTCATCATAATCGTCACACAGCTGAATTATTTCTTCATAGCTGCTGCAAAACTTAAGTTTGCTCAGTCTGGTCAGGGGAAATTCATCTAAAGTACTCCAAGGTAGCAAGTACTTGATGCCTCCAACATTTATCATGATCTCTCTCTTTAGATCAACTGCAGAGACTTGATCAGGATGGTAAATCCTCCTGGCTCTCTGGTAATGGACCCCTTTGACAGAAGGGGTTTCAACGGAGACAGGAAAGAGATGGCTCAAGGAATTACAAGAAGTGTAGCTAATGTTACTATAGTCTTGGTCGCTGCCTCTGGAGAGAATAGGCATCTCTAAGAGTTCTCACTGGGACATCTGAAATGGCATCAGAGCAGGGTTATCTGTCAGCCAAAAGATATAGGAAGGAGGAGAAAACATAGTAGAGGTTATTGCAAGAGAAAAGGTGTTTCAGGCTACTTTCCTAAATCACAAAATTAATGAGTGACTGTTTTGTAAGTAAAAGTCACCTCTGTGCTTCTGCCTGAAATCGGCAGCCTGTAAATGCAATTTGCTTTGCAGCCTCATTGGTTGTCTGGCAACACGCAGACACAGAGGAGAGCTAAAGCCTCATTCATAATTATCACAAAGGGTCAGATGCCTGCAAATCCAAATGTGAACAGATTGCTCTCTTCTCTGAGCAGATCTCAGTCATCATTAGATCATTGTATTTTCTGGTGGTTGTCACTTTGCTTTCTTATTTCTATAAACCCTTAAATACATGCTAACTCAACTAAGCTGCTTAATAGTTATTAGAGTTAGAGTGGTCAATTACCTGCCATCAGCTGGATGCAAAGTTCCTAATTGCTTTAATTTGAATGCTCAGATTGCAATTCCTCTTCCTTTCACTGCATGCCTGTTTTGCCTGCCTCTCCGGGGTAATGCAAGGATTAGCTAGTAGCTGTTTGTAAAATGCCTTCAGAGGTAAAGTGCTGTATAAATGACTATTCTTATCAACCTGGTCTTATGTCACTGCAAATTACTGAGAAGATATAGAAAACATTTGCCCACCCTGGAGAAAACTTTGTTACACAGACAGAAAGCAAAGTATTTTACCAGCTCAGGGGGGGAAAGCAATTGAAAGATGCCCCCCCCTTCACTTCCCCCTTTCAGGAGCAAACCCCTGGTTTGGTCATAATCTCTAAAGATTCAAAGGCATCATTTATTAGCCCAAGTCAGTGAACTGCAAAAATTGCAAGGAAACTTGCCCAAAGTTACTTACCACCATGCCACGGGCTGCTGCCCGATGCCTGGCTTCCCCACAGGTGAAGTACACATGCCGCAACTGATCAGCTGTCCTCTGAGTTACAATCCAGCAGAAAGACCTGGGGATATTTTAACAGTATTGATTACATGAAAAATCACTATAGCACTCTGGAGATCGCAGTCTCTTTCCTCTTTCTCTTTCTCTCCTTCCTTCCTGGAAAGGGAAAATATTCATATGTGTTCATGTAATGTATGTTGTACTAATAGATCATTTGTAAAGGAAACAGTGTCCTAAGTGGCAGCTCCTCTCCTGGACTCCTGGGGCTTCCTGGAGAAATATGCTGAGTGAGAGCTGGTGGATCCTGCCCTCTCCCTCTCTCTCCTCTGTTTCCCTTGGGACTGTCAGTGTGGTCCTGGAAGAGGAGGGGAGAGGGAAGGGGGAAGGGCTTAGAAATAATCTCTCCAGCATCCCTCTGTCTATTCAGCAGGCAGCAGGCAGCAACTGGGTAAGAACATGGAGTACAAGGACAGTCTCCGACTAATGAGGTTTAATAATAAGTAAATTCTGGCAAACCTACTTAATAAAACAATTTCAATGTCTATTAACTCCTTCGTCTGTAGTCATACCACAGTTGCTAGCTCTGGAGACACCAGTCAAATTCCTCAGGAGCAGTTTCCATGTCCTGCATCCCTCTTGAAACTGGGATTTTCTCTTAAGTATCCCTAGATGGAGAGGGAAGTTTGTTGGGTCCATGGATGCTGGACCTCAGCATTCCTTTGGCTATTAGGGAAGTGCTTTCCTCCCCTAAAAGAAAGGGTCTCTGGCTTGCAAAGAATAGGTGCTGAGCACTCTCTTTTCCAGATCTGCAGTGCTTTTCCAACAGCCAAGAACTTTTTCCTTTCTTCTTTACAGATGATGGGCAAACATACTCCTTTTCTCACTTGCCTCATACATGGCTGGGGGTGAGCTTGCTGTAATGCTTGTGGGTTCTGTACTGCCAGCAGGTCTTGGGCTGCCTCAGTCTAAAATGGGGATGACATGGATTTGACCCATATTCTGCTTGCTTGGCCTCAGTCAGAGGGTTCAAGAAACCTACGATCAGATCCTATTGACAAGTACCCTCTGTGGTACTCCTAAATGCAGTAAGAAATGCCTTAGCTTATGTTTATACCCAGTATGGCTAAAAGCACTGAACCTGAATCTGATTACTAGAGAGGTATGTGAATCTGTAGGATTTACATGTCCCACAGTGAGTATGAAGGTCATGTGGAGAAGTGTTTATGAGCTTGGATCACATTGCTGCTTTTCTGCCATTTGCATAGTGGGTACAAGGTGCAGGTGGTACCCTTTGCTTGCGCTGTGCTACTTACCCTTGTAAGGGTCCCTTGTGGGACTTGTGCACTGCTGCACTGGCGCACCTCGGAAGCGGATGCTGCAGCTGTTTATCAGTGCTGAGCAATGCTATGGCACAGTCTAGGGTGGGAAGCTTTGCTAATTGGACTTTTTGGCACATCGCTCTTGACCCACGTGGTGCCCAGAAGATTAACTTCTTATCAGACTTCACCACTGGGGTTTTCACTCAAGTTCTAATTATGCCATCCACAGAGAAAGACCAGACATTTGCCTGAAGGCAACTGAGTTCTGGGAGCATAGCTCAAAATCACTTAAATCCTACCACCTTTGTGCAAGATGCAGTTTGCCCTACCTATCGGTCTTTCTTATGGATTATTTTTGCAAAGAAAAAGCAAACCTGCTCTAATTAACTTTGGATGGATTGTTTCACAAAAGGATAAAACCAATTAGCATTTCCTTCTAACCTTGTGAAGCTTGTGTGGTGTTGTTAAAGGTTATATTTCTGAAACCAGCTGGCAAGAAGATGAGTAAATCCAAAACAATGAGTAAATATTGTACATAATTGAGTAATTTGAGTGTTACACTTATCAAGAAATACATATATTTTAATGTTTAAGACTTCATCTTCAATACGAGGCACCCTAATATTGCTTTTTAGGGATCTGTAGCAGTGTCTGTAGCTAGATCAGGACCTCATTGCCAGCTAGAACCATACAAGTATCTGTCAGTCAGTCCTTAAGAGTCATCTGTCTTCATAAATGAAACAGAGAAAGGATAGAAATATTTTTATCTTGATGTTATTAACAGGATATGAAGGTACAGAAAAGAGAACTACTTTATTTGGTGTCTGAGGAAGCCAGGCCCTGAAGCCAGCTCTGAAGATCTTAAACATGTAACTTACCCCCAAAGCTGTCCTTCTACTTTGGCCAGTCTCTGCCTTCTGTTCTTCTGGACCCTACTACCATGTCTGTATGAGATCCTCCTTAGTAGTGGAGTATCTAAAACTATTAATGCTGACACCACAAATTGAAATCTCTCCCCAGGTGGGAAAGGCATGTTTCCTGGCTCAAGTTGAACCTCTGCTGACTTGGTTTNNTTTTTTTGTTTTTCATAACTACTGCTGTAGTCTTCCTGTTAAATTCCCTTTGGATTTGCCCTATTCAGTAGGAAGTTCATAATCTTTATTCTCTTTTCTCATTCTCTATTTCCCTTACAGTTCCTGGAATTGCACTCTCCTTGCTCCTTAGCCGTCTGGTCGCATCAACTTCTTTTACATGCCCTTTATACCTTAAATGCAGTTTCCATATGCTTAATTTGTTTGTTGACATGAATGACATTCCTGTTTCCTCCCTTTTGTTGTTTTGCCATTCTACTGTAACTTGTTTTAGACCTGCCTCTCACATCCCCTTTGTACAACAAGGGCAATGTGCTACTGCTGAGAGGAAAGCTGAGCAGAGGTAGTTCTTCCTCAGATGGCTCCAGGGACAAAGCAATTGCACACGGTTGTACAGCTCTCTCAGCCAGACTAAGCCTAGCCGTATGTAAATTAAGGTTAAAGCCTCAATCTAGGCTGTATGGTAGTTGATGGTGTAACTCTTACTGAACTCAAATTCAAATGCACACAGTGGAGATCTGCTAGGCTGGCTTGAAACCTTGTGGGTATGATGGTGCAGTTATCATCATGTCCCTGTGACGTGCAGAGGAGAATCTGGTAAGGGACATCCATTACAGCGAGCAGATTTTTCTTAGATAGTTCAATAATGAAAACATTTACAGGGCTAGTATTTAGATATTGATAATAGTTAAATGCTGTGGAAAATGGGAAAGCCAGTGAATGTCACTGGCTTTAATAGCTTGCTTACCTGTGATTTCATCTGTATTTTGTTCTCTGCAATTACGCCAGAATCCTGTATCAAGCAGCAGATATATACAGAACATAGATACACAGAAGAAGCAAGCACTTTTTTCACCAAGCACATAATAAAACTGTAGATCTTACTGGCACATGATGTTGTGGTGGCCAAAAGTGTAATGTATTCAGAAAAGGACCTAGCAAATTTATGCAGGGAATGTCCATCAGGCAGATCCAACATCTGGCACAGAAAGTCAGTAACCCACATATTGCTGGGCAGCAGGGAGATATTTTAGTGGAAACACCATGATGTATATGCTTGCCCTGTTCTGTTGTTTCCTAGATTTTAGATAGATTATGTACATGGGGGCTGCACAGACCCTGACGCTGTGGAGATGTTCTTATGCTGAGAAACCCAAGGAGGGCGGCCAAGGCTCTACTAGGTTGGTCCTGCATTTCTGGGTTGATCATGCACTACTTACCTGACAGTATTTCTCTGTCAGAACAGCAAAAAAATGCTGAAGACAAAACTCTGATTCTGTATGTATGTATATGTATATATATTCAAGACTAATGATGTCTGTATACAATGGGCAATCTCACAAAGGGGTAGACTGTACACTGAAATTGTATGTGCTTGCAGGTCTTCCAATCATTCTGCAGGGAGCAGGCATGTAATTTAATAAAGGCACTGTTGTCAATCTTCCTTCTTTCCCAACTGGGCTTTTTGTAATGCTTAAATATAATACAAAGATAATTACTTTGCCTGGCATCTATAACAGAAGACGCATTTCAGGCTTTTAAAGTCAGAGAGAAAACAAAGTGTAAATAAAAATAATTATTTAAGGAAATATGAGCGCACTGAAAAAGAGGAGAACAAATAAGAATGAAAGAAATTGATTTTAAAAACCTGTACTGTCTTCATTCATTGGCTTAGAAATTAGGCCAGTGCTGAATCTTCAGTTGGTGCAATTTCATAACAAAATTATTGGATGCTGTTTCTTTATCAATTGAGTATATGGCCTTTGTCTCTGAGGGCTAATTCTTCTCTAAGCCTCAGCCAATGTATAGCCCTGGCCTCTCCCACGTTCTTTATGTTTGTGCCATGTGAACTCTTATGATAAATAATTTTTCATTTATTTGCAAAATAATTGACATGTGCTTCCATTGTGTTCACAGGTGGTTAACACTTCTGGAGGTAATTGGATTTAGACAGCCTTGTTACATGGAAATTCCACATCTTTTCAGATCCTTATATTACTCATTGGGCATAAAGAATAGCTTAGTCGCCTTTTCTTGGTTTAATTATGACATTATATATTGCAAGGTAAACTTTCAGGATTTATGCCAACATTTTATTCAGTCCAACAACATTAGCTTCATGTTCCTGTTTATTTCCTCATAATTTGTCTTTATGGAGCAATAGAAATACCCTTTCTTGCCAAATGCCTAGTTTGTATGGATAATTAAATTGACAGTAAAGGGCTAGATTCACCTCTTCATTATTCAAGTCTTACGGAGCTGCAGCATTATTGATTCCAGTAGAATAAAGCTGCAATTGCCGAGGAATATGTAGTAAATCAGGCAATGGATACCCTTGATTTGTTAAGCACTTTTATAACATATTGCTAGTTCATGCCAGCCCCTAGAAACCCCAGTTGTGATCCATGCTCCCGATGTGCCACAAACTGTCTTAGAAGACGGAGTCACATATTGTTGGCAGTGTTTTATTCCTTATTTCCATTCCTGTCTTTGTAAAAGTTGTTTCTTTTTTCTCTGTTGAGCTTGATGAAAGCCAAACGGCCACTTCTCAGTAGGCAAAATGCCACTAAAGCAAATGGACTATTTGGAGCAGTTCTTTGCTATGTAAATGGAAAATAAGGTTCATGATATGTAACACACAAATTTCTATGTCCTTTCACTCTTCTCCATGCATGAAGACTGAATCTAGGAATTAACTTCAGATAAGTTTCCCAAAGTTTTCTGTGCTCATTTCCTCTGGACTTTCTAGAAAATTATACCTGTTAATGGACAGTACCCAAGGAAACTAATTTCACATGGATAAACATTTCTATGTCAATCCAAATGAATTTTGCATAAGGGCTGAATCACTTAGGTTTAAAAGGGTTTAGGGGATTAAAATGTTGTGTGTCATGGGCAGAGGAAACAGAGAGCTTGAATGCCACGGCTTAGAGCTGAGTGCTATTACCTCTCCACATAGCAAGAGACTGATTAAATGAGATATGCCCAGGTAATGTGAGAGTCATGCTTTACTGGAAGACAATCTCAAGTCTTTCATAACCTGATCTGTAGAATAATTCCCTCCTGATTGCAATTCTGGTGATCAGTCTCACTCTGAGCACCACACACAACTTAAGCATTTGAGGAAGAAGTTTTTCTGCCATCTCTGAGCACTGGTCCATTAGGAGGTGCCAAAACTTTTTATGGGAAACACATGCAACCTTCCCTTCCTGAAGTCCAAACCAAAGGGCACATCTGTCTAACTGCATGCACATCAGGGAAAAAAATTGGTCTGCATTTTTTACCACATTGAGAGCCTAGCAACTGAGGGAATTAAAACAGAGTCCCTGGTGATAATCAGCGTGATGCTGTTCCTGGTAAATAGAAGTTTCCTTCAAGAGTAAAAACTCCCATTTTCTCTCCTACCCTTCAGGCAGATTTGGACTGTGCATTTTGATGTTTCTATCAAAGTTGAAACCATCTCGACAATGTAAAAACCTTTGGTGAGATAAAAATTGGAAACAATACAAATATTTTTCTTACCAAGTGCTTTTCATTTCAAAATTCAAAAGCATTTATGAATCACACAATTTTCATGACTGATATTAAAAAAGTAATTTCAGTGATCCACCTCAGAATCACTGAAATACCACAAATACCCAATATATACTATTGGGTACATCTGTAGAGATATAACTTCTACTGTTTCCGAAGACCCTCTAAAACCTGATATTTGACTGCCATTTGAGTGTCAAGGTGTCATGGTTTAACCCCAGTCAGCAACTAAGCACCACGCAGCCGCTCACTCACTTCCCCCCCACCCAGTGGGATAGGGGAGAAAATCAGGAAAAGAAGTAAAATTTGTGGGTTGAAATAAGAATGGTTTAATAGAACAGAAAAGAAGAAACTAATAATGATAATGACAACAGTAATGAAATGACAACAGTAATAATAAAAGGGTTGGAATATGCAAGTGATGCACAATGCAATTGCTCACCACCCACCGATTGATGCCCAGTTAATCCCTGAGCGGCGATCCCCCCACCCCCACTCCCCCCAGTTTATATACTAGACGTGACATCACACGGTATGGAATACCCTGTTGGCCAGTTTGGGTCAGCTGCCCTGGCTGTGTCTCCCTTCCCAACTTCTTGTGCCCCTCCAGCCTTCGTGCTGGCTGGGCATGAGAAGCTGAAAAATCCTTGACTTGGTATGAACACTACTTAGCAACAACTGAAAACACCAGTGTGTTATCAACATTCTTCTCATACTGAACTCAAAAACACAGCACTATACCAGTTACTAGGAAGACAATTAACTCTATCCCAGCTGAAACCAGGACACAAGGTTGGGGTTTTTTTTACCATTTTCATGCATTTCTACAGTTGGTAACAAGAGGCATGATGAAGAAAGAGAAAGGTTTGGTTCAAAGAGAAGCAATCTGAAGGATATCTGCACAGCGATAGGTAACAGAGGAATTGTATCTGTGCCACCATGAGTTAGAGAAAAACAACTCCCATTTCAGAATTTGAAGAGGGAAATGTGCAGAAGAAGGTGTTGCAAATTTGCTAGGAAGAAAAACTGAACACTTAACCAGATGTTTCAAATAGCATGAAAAATGTTGTTGCGTGCTGAGGAGAATGCTTACTCGGGGTATAAATATGTCTGTAAGTACCATTGATTTTGGAGATCACAGGGTAGTGGGTATCTCTCCGTATACATAGACACACATCTGATTCACTGTGCACGCTAAAATGTCTGCCACCAGGCGAAGCAAAATTGAAAGAGAAAAGGTAATATTGTGGTTACAATCCAGAAGTTCTTTGTTTATCTCTTACCGTTGTAAAAATCTTTGTCATCCCAGGCATATCACTTAATATCTCTGTGCCTTGGTTTCCTAGTCATAAATCAAATAAATATAACTACCGTGGCCTTGTAAGGAGAATGCTGCTTATGATACTAAGCTATGACAGCAAGGTCCCATTCGGGGAGAAGGACAGGAGGTATTAAAAAGTTGATCTTCAACTAACTATGCTGAAGAAGGCTGTTTTAATAGGTGGATAAGTTACTAGTGAGACTGATTGTCTGAAGTTACATAGCTCAAGAACAAAATACAGCAATGCTTTCAGTTTTCAAATAGAAACAGTGTTAAAATTACATTAGCTACTGTGATGAACTGCCAGATTAAAATGTGAATTGCTAAGCAGGTGAGGTGGGTTTGAATACTGAATGTTGTTGATTTTTTTTCCCTCTCCTGTTAGGAATTATTTCTTGAATCATTTAAAACTAGTGAAGGAAGGTCTGAAAATTTTTCTATAGTTGTTACTGGTGAGATTGATTACTTCACCTTGTTTTTTCTAATACCATATAGTTCAAAGGAATTACCATACAAATCCAGTTCTCCATTTATGATGCATTAAATGTCAAAATAAAAGAATCATTCCAATTATAATTCTTCCCAAGTCTTGAGACCTTGTGTTAAAAAGCCATATACATAAAAGACATTGTTGTGCATATAGTCCCACCCAGTTGTTAAAAAGTACCCTTAACTCTTAGTAATAACTTAGGTAGTTCCTCATTGACATTTGTATCTATTTTAATCAATGAAATTTTAGCCTCATTCAGGCTAAAATACAAAGGTACTATGAGTTAATCATACTAGTATGAAACTAGTAGACTATCTGCTTGCATTGCGGTCTCTGCAAACCCGTGGGAAGATCCCCATCCACTGGGCTCTAAATAGCTGCTTCACTTTTCCCTTTGAGGAAAGGAGGGAATTTTTCCTCCTTGTGCTTATTCTGGGAGTTCCACATCTGCTTTGGGGACAACTTTATTAGGCTGACACTGAACACTTTTTACAAGCCCGCCATCAGGTGAGAAACCAAGCTCTTCTCTCAAACCCCCTCATGGGACCCATCTTTCAGTCCATCTGACAACACCTACTCTTTGCAGATTCGTATTTCAAAAGTGAATTAAGAGCTACAGAGCCATTTTCAAAAGTAAGCCCTTGGTTTGCACTTTCCTCCCTACAAACTCTTTCCCTGTTTGTTTGGAAATTCACAGTAGCAGCCCATGGAGAGACCCCTTTCAGCACAGGGCTGCAAGGCTTCAGCAGTGAAAAGCTTCAGTACTGCAAACCTATAGGATTGCTCAAATTCCTGTCGTGCTGTCAATAGGTAAGTATTTTCCACTTTTCTCTGATCTCTGGCTGCTTCATCAGCCCTTCATATAGAGGAACTTTGGAATTGCTTTAAGGTACGCTAGAGAGCTGGCTTGGCATGCAATGGCACAAGGATTAGGAAGGCGTAAGTGCCCCTTGTGAGCTTCCCTGCCTGAAGCTGACATTCTGGGCCATTACCTTTTGCAAACTGATCACTCTGTTCTCAATCTGTATTCCCTACCTCCTCCTATCTGACAAAGTCAGGAGGACTTATCAGCTGTGAGTGCTGAAAGACTGGAGCGGAAAAAATAATCAGAAAGTGTTTAATTCACTATAATTTTAAAATTATCAGCGTACTGATTCAGAAAAGGTATGACTCTCAGTGGCTGGGCAACAAATGGATACGTGATTCAAATTTATAACCCAGCTTTTGTTGTAAACACTACAAAGATGCATTAATTAATGATAAAATCAAGGGATATGTCTGGCAGGATAGATAGAGACGGAGATAGAGAGATTAGAGAAAATGGTAGGCATTAATAAAATTAGGCTGAACCTGAGGAAAAACAGACTAATATGTCCACTATGGGGGACTAATCGAAAGCAAAACAGCCATGAAGTAGGAAGAGAGATCAATGCAATGAAAAGCAAGTATCTGGAAAGCACAAATGCCATTTGGTTTTATAATATGATGGGGTAGCATAAAGCAAAACATATAATTACGCCATTCATGTATTCCATCCACCAAACTAATCAAAAGATGCTTGTAGATACATTTAAAAAGATGTTGCTATGAATCATGGATTAAATGGAAGTAGTGTTAAGTTTTCAGTTCCTGTGGCTTTGGATTTCATTGTTTGAAGAAGATTTGCAGATTTGAAACGAGTGGGGTTGGCAACGTCATTTAAAGACATGAAAGTTTTGTGTTATGCAAGAAAGGCAAAAAAAAAAAAAGAACTTAAAATAATATCAGTGACATGACAACCATCCACAGTCGTTGAATGGGTGTTAACATGAAGCGAAAGGAAATACTTCTTTGAATGATTTAGGTTAAGACACAAAATTTCAGTCTGAATGCTTGGGCTAGACAATGGAAAATGTCTTAAATAGAAAGGTCACTTAGGCTCCTGAAGGAAGGGGAGCTTTTCCAGTGAAGCTGCTCTTCTACCCAGAAATTTTGTCCTGCCAGGTGTTAGCAGCCAGCAGCTGGTCTGGATGCATGCAAGCCCTTGATGTAAGCAGGAGAGAATGTTGTTTGAGAGAATGATTTTACCCTTGGGTCAAGTAAGGGCAAGATGCAGTGCTGTGATGCCTCCTGAAGCTGTGATGAGAGGAGGTAGCCGTGTAGAAGCTGGCTACACGTTGGGTACTGTTGGGTATTCCCCCCGTATTGGACCTCTCCATGATGTGGAGAGGTAAGTCGTGTGGGAGCTCAAACACCCCCTACTCTCTATTAAGCAGTACAAATACCAGTCAGAGCATTTTCACATTCACTGCTCTCATTTGTGCTTTAAAACCTCTTACATGGAGCTTAAATGACAGATACTCCTGTTTCTGCAGTGCTTTCTTCCTAGTCCCTTTCAATAATTCATGTTCAACTACACCTCATTCCCATGCTCCTTTTCATTGCTCCTTTGATAATTAAACAGGACATGGGAGGTATGTGAGATGCTGAGATATTACTGTGGCTCAAAATACACCTGATGTTTGAGTGAGGTAACTTAATTACCACTTGGTCTCTTACTGCTTGCTTGGGAATTAACCAGGCAGTTGTGTTACATGTAAATGTATGGCAGCAAGTGAGAGAGAGAGAAAAGAATATTTGAAGGCTCGTTGTGGCTGTAATATTTCTTCATGTATTGAAGTCAGAATTCCTGTAGTTCATTTTAGCCATTTCATGTGGCAAAATAATAAACATGTCTCCATACACCCCTTTTCTTGTGGTAAGCAGAAATTTAGTTGAAGTGTTTTTACCCACAGTAAAAATTCCTTGGTTTAGACATGGGCTGCAGAAACTATAAGTCCCTGGCAATTTTACATTAGTGCATATATTTTTCTTCACAGACTGTGCCCAGGATGAATTCTGTCTCCAAGATGACGCTGTTCAGAACTTCCCTTTTTAACAGTGTTGGAGAAGGACTTAAGTAAATAGCAGTATTTGGCATAGATCCATCTCACTTAACAAAGGAGACTAATTTGAAACGTATTCATTCCAGACTATTTATTTGGATAGCAGAAAACAAGAAAATTGGAGTGTGATAGAGATCTCAGAAAGGCTGACTGTCTCCTGTTGCTTGTCTTTCTCTCCTGGGTATATAGCTGGCCGAAACGGACTTTAAACTTTAATGACCTCGAACAGATAACTAAACTTAATGGACGAGTCCAGGCTTTGTGCGTGGGTGATGATTTTCCTTCTAGCAATATTTAATCTGCTGAAGGGATTAGAAATAGGAAAAGATTTTTATTAGAATGAAATAACCCAAATTGTCATAAGCTCATAAAGTAATACAGATAGACTATCAGTAAGCTTTCCCTCATATCATTTTTGACGGGCTCCTTCAACTCCCTGGTTCCTAATCATATACCGAATGAGTTTTCATAACCCTCCACACTCTGATTGCTGCTGTGGTTTGTTCATGCTGTCATTTTGTACTACCACTGCAGTAATTGCCCTTTTCAGAGGTACTTTCACCAGCCTGTTTTCCTCTCAGGAGTCATCTCGGTGTATCAGGCCATGTTGATGGAACCAGGCAGTATAGTGCATCTTTGTTCATTAGGTGACAGTATAGTGTATTATTGCTTGTATTCTCCTCTGAGCCCTGCTGATCACATGCAACTGCAAAAGATTGTAAAATCAATGGAGATGCTTACTCCTTTCATCTGTAAATGCATCAGCAGTTAAAAAACAGGAGAGCACTTGTGGTGATGTGACCTAAACACAAGCTTAGCAGAGGGCATCAGTTGAAAGCACAGTCTACTCTGAACAGTGACTAAGGAAAAAATTGTGCTGCTTTACTCAGCACCTCAGATTCCCGACTTGAACTCAGAGGCAGAACTGCTGCTGGTACCGACGATGCTCCTCTACTCCAGCTTTGGGGAAAGCAACCCAGCTAGCAGAAAAGCAGCTAAATCATCTTCCTTTTTGTGCATTGTCAATAGAATTGGTCACTAAGTTCAGGCAGAGTTTGGTCATGAATGAGAGCTAAAAGGGACCCAAGGGCACAGAGGACATAGCTGGGACTGCAAGCTCTTCGTTACCAGTGATAGGAGAAGGAAAAAACTAAAGCTGAGTGCAAAAAACAAAAGTGGTATAATGTTCTCCTGGTTTTAGGATGACATCTTAATTTTAAGAAATAGCTTTGTGGAGCTCCATATTCCAACATATTTTGGCTGGCTGCAGGGCTTTGGAAGGACTAGTAGATTCCAGATTCACATTCTGGTAGGGCTGATAATTATTTTACTGTTACAGAAGTGTTATTATTTTCATGTAAACTGATATTGTCTCATAATTTATATTCCAACTCAAAGCAAGAAGTGTTTCAGAGTATTGGAATACAAACACCTCTGCAGTGCGTCCACCTTGCCATGGACTTTCTCTAATGTTTTTGCTATATTATGGCTCTGATTTCCAGCAAAACCCAATGTTTTGTTACAGGATTATTGTCTAGAAATCAATGCTGGCTCTCTCGTATCTGAGGCAAGATTGTTTCTATTACTTGGTCATTAGTGGTGTTGCAGCAGAGCTTAAGAATCCAAGAAAAAGATTTGAACACCCTCTTGTTTGGTAAAAACACAGGACAAACAGATGGTTGTTGCTCAGAAAGCTCACCCTTGAAATAGATGCAACAGACTAAGCCAGGCACTGTGGGTTTGTTTGGACTTCAGTATCGTATGAAAACATTTACCATTTCCAAGGCAAAATTAGGTCTCTGGTTTCACTGACTCTTGAGTGAATTCCCATAATTGTTATTAACTGGCCCGTTGCCTGATATGTATAATTTAAGGGCCAAATCCTGTTTGCATCTGTCCCAGGATTATTCTGTTCATTTCAGTCATAGTGGATGTGGTCCTGTTAATTGTGAGTAGAGAATGTTCATATGGACATGACAAGCAAAATCTGTCAGCACTTGTTTGAGAAAAAGGTGGACCATATGTTTTCAGGCCAAGGCAAACACTGAATGTTTTAGACTACAGTAAAGTAATGCTGAGCTGTAGATCGTATGTGGAAAAGTCTGTAGAGAAGTGTTAGTCTCATTCATATCTTTAATTTTAAATTCACTTCAGGCAGTAAAAGAGTCTTTGGCTGATATTAGCAGATCTTAAGCTAATGAGTCCTTTGAATTGTAGTCCCTTCCAGAATCTGTTTACAATGGACTTAATTGGCTAATGGTTATATGTTTGAACTTCATCTTTTAATAATAAGTTCCACTGATAATTCTTTGCTTTTCTGAAGTTTTTTCCTGTTAGATTCACACCATGCATCTCTCCTAGGGTGTCTTTGTAGTAAGAGCAGATTGCAGTTATGTAGTCAGAAGCTACACACCCTAATAAAAGATTGAGTAGTCTTCAAAATACCTTGTTTTAAAACGATTTTAATTGTATTACATTTACAACTCTATAACTCAATTATGTGCAACACTTAGTGTTTGTGTGTTAGGTGTTTTGGTTTTATGTTCCCAGTACAGGGAAGCTGGAGTGAAGTTGTTACAAGGGGCAAACTCTTCTGGTTGGAGGTGCAATATGGAGATACAAGCATTCCCGTTTTCTTGTATTCCCATTAAATTCAAGTTTTAAAAATCAAGTTTTAATTAGTGATCCCAAGCATGCTCATAATATAGAATGCTGATTTACTGATGGCCCTTTTAGTGTTGTTAGCATAGCAAAGTGCTTGTGACCATCTCACCCAGCGCCACTGCTATGCATGTTCCTGAATTCAAGATTGTCCTTTATCATGCCCTTTGTAGGACAAGGCTGTGGGGGACATGTCACAATATCAGCAAATGTTTTCCTTCTTTTCTCTAGATGTACTTGGCTACAGTTAAGTTTGTTTAGGCTGACTTAAAGATGAAAATAAAACCTATCCATCCTTTTGATTTTTACTGAGCTATCTTTTAGTATGAATGTAGGGTCTTCAAAAATACAGTCTCATGACCAAGTCATTTTCATTCATGAAAAAGCCCCCGAAAGTGCCAGTTGGCTTATTATTAATATTTTCACGTCTTTACTCAGAAAAATTTCTAAAGCAGGGTTTTTTTTATTATGTTCGATCATTTTTATGCA